>PVKS010037727.1:0-18429 GCA_004027875.1 Aplodontia rufa
GAATTTTATAATGCACATTATTTATAAAGATCCTTTGTTAGTTACATGCATCGATTGTATCTTTTCTGGGTTTGCAGCTTTTTTCTTTCTATGCTCACCACCACCACCACCTTTTAAAGTCAGTTGATTATGGCTTCAAGGAGATTTACAGCTGTGTACACTGAATATTCTGCTTACAGAATCCTAAGCATAGAAAGGAAATCTTTCTTTCCCATCAAGCTAGATTTTTCTGAACCTTCTATTGAAGATGCTAAAATTCTGAAGGCAAATGCAGACCTCCTGTGCTGTTTCTTTTCACCCCGATAGCTAATGTAAAAAGGTAGTTTAGTCAGGATATTGCCTTTAATTACTCATTTCCTATGAAATTACTGATGAGAAAGATTTTACCAAAAACAAAAACAGATATGGAGATTTTCCATATTCCATACTGCTGTGTCTTTCCAAAAACATTTGATAAAAGTAATGCCATTGGGGGCTGGGGCGGTGGCTCAGTGGTTGGAGTGCTTGCCTGGCGTGCACAAGAGCCTGTGTTCAAACCCCAGCACCACATACCAAGCTAAGTCTCAGAGAAACAAAGGCCAGATGAAAAAAATGAATAAACTTGAGTCTTTCTTTCTCTCTCTCTCACTTTCTCCCTCTGTCTTTAAATAATAATAATAATAATAATAATAATAAGTCTGTGTTTTAGAACCTGAAGCAATCACCTAACTGGAGAATACTTCAGTCAGGCCAGATGGGGCAAAGACTGAGCAAATCCTTGCTTCTGAAAGGCCAATGGACTGAAAGTGTTTGCTTCAATTCGGTTGCTAATTATACATTATGTGAGATTGATGTCCCACTTAATAAACCCAACCGTAGTGTGGCCTCTCAAGTTCAAGAGGGAAAATGAAAGAAAGAAGAGGAAGACGGAGGAAAATCTATATGTTGTCAGTTAAATAAATTTACTTGTTTTTAAACCCAAGTATTGAAATTAGTAATTTAAAAAAATCCATGGCATTTAATTAGAGCACGGAAGAATCAATATTCTTTTCTTGAATAATGCATACTAATGAGTATTCGGGGGTTAAAATAAATTTGCCAGAGAAAGACAAATGAGCAAAAAATTACTCTGTGAATGCTATATATCTTACATGAACATAATTTTATAATGGTTGTAACAGTAGGTATGTTAAGGTAATAGCCTATAGTTGTTTCTTCCACTTAATAAATTTCTATAAAGACAGTTATTACATTTTAGTAACAAAAATTTTAAAGAAAATGGGTAGCATTATATTTCTGAAATCAATTAGTCCTACTGATTGAGAGAAATGCATCTCTTTTGCTACCCAGAAGGCAATCTGGCAATCACTTAAGAAGTCAGTTTTAATTTAGTACAATCCACCTTTTGAGAGAAAAATGGATTGCATTCTGTATTTCCCCCGTGTTAATCTAAAAGTTGAAACAACCTTTTGAAGCCACTAATGTATTGTTTAAATAAGTCTTCTATCAGTATTAATAATGGCAATTAATAGGAATATATTAACTAGTAATTTTGTAGGCTACAAACTTAGCACTCTCTGCCACTTGTCAGTTTATGAAGTGGACTTTCATGCAATTGGTTGCTATATAATCTTCCCAAGATAGTCCCCCGACCAATCAGTAACTACCATGGAAATCAGCAGCTCACCTCCTTCTGTTGAGCAGGGCCACCCAAAGAAAGAATCGTTTATACCAGGTCTGTGTACTGTTAAAACAGGAAGGAATTTCCATTCCTTCTTGCTTAGGTTTAAGGAGAAGCTTAAACAAGCCATTTTTATACTATAACCTTATATTTATAGCCAGCAAAAAAGCCCAATCATTGAAATCCAACTTAGTAATTCTCCATTCAGAATGACATTGTAGGAAAAACATCATGTTTAACTCTGTCATTTCACATTCTCCATAAGAAGTAGGTGTTTTCTATTCGAATTTTAACCACAAAGTCTTATTACTGAACTTACATCGATCATGGTGATCTGAAAATAAAACTGGCTATTTGCCCAGATACCCTGGCATACAAAACAAAGTTGAGTGTGAACTAGAACAGGGACTTAGAACTCAAGAATTATAAATCTGAAGGGGAATTTGGGTAGTCAACCCTCTCACCCTGCCCTTGAATTTTCCAGGCTGAGAATAGCTCAGAGCCATCCTCCTGAACTGGGGAGATGCATTTTCCATTGCCTTCAACCACAGAGGAAGGGAGTGCTGAGATGCCCCAGGGGAGCATCCGTACTCCACACAGACTCCTCAGCGCCCCCAGAGAGTATAATCCGATTTCCGCCTTGATAGTCAGGACCCACCAGCACAGTGATACAGCAACTCCCTTCCTTGCCTTTTGACTCAGAAGCATGACCTCTTCTAAAGGCCACAAAACTATTCAGGGAGAAAGAAAAGACTAGAATTCAAGGCCCTTGACTCTCAATAATAACAACAGCAGCAATACTAATAATATTTACATACTATATGTCCTCATTTTCTAAGCACATTCTAGGAATCATCTCATTTTAAAACTCTTTACAATAACACTTTTGGGGAAGATGTTAGGGTTCAGATGTGAGATGTCCCTCCAAAAGTTCATGTGGTAAGCAATGCAATAGATGTTCAGAGGTGAAATGGTTAGATTATGAGTGCTTTAACCTAATTGGTGGATTAATTCACTAACATGGATTAAGTGGTTGGTGACGATAGGCAGGTAGGGTATGGTGGGAGGAAGCAGGTCACTGGGAGTGTGTCTTTGAGTTTTATATTTGTCTCTGGTGAGTAGAGCTCTCTCTCTGCTTGGGGTTGTCATGTCCTGAACTGTTTCCTCCACCATGCCCTTCCGCCATGATGTTCTGCCTCACCTCTGGCCCAGAGCTATGGTATCAGTTGTATCTTCAAAACTGTGAGCCAAAATAAACTTCCCTCCTCTATGCTGTTCTTTTGGTCAAAGAGGCAAAAAGCTAACTAAAATAATGCTATAACACTCCCATTTTATAAATGGAAAATATCAAACTGAGATGTGGGGAACTCAAGTAATAAGGCCATATGGCTGGTCAGAGACAGAGCTCGGATCTGAACAAAAGCATCTGGATGCCAGATCTCCACTCTTATCCCCCACCACTACCTCTGGTCCACATCTCCCAATCTGATGACATCTTTCCTACATAAATTACAAGAAGCTGGGTAGGAGATCCCTGATGGCAAGAACCTGGTTCCTTTCTCTGCCTACCCCAGAACTTAGCAGAGTGCCTAACACAGAATCAGCATGTTTTTTTTATTATGCTTTTAGTGGTGCATTATAACTATACATAATAGTGTGATTCATTATGCCATGTGTATACGCACATAATTTGACCAATTTCATTCCCCATATGTCCCTTTCCCTCTCCTCCTTCCTGTCCTACCCACTTGCTCTACTCTACTGCTCTCCCTCTATTATTATTATTGTTATTTTAATAAGTGCATTCATTATAACTACACCACACACACACACACACACACACACACACACACACACACACAATTCATTGTGGTATATTCATACATGTGAATAGAATAATTTGGTAGATTTCAGTCCCCAGACTTCATACCCTCTCCTCCTCCCTTCCTTCCTCTCAAATCCCCTTCTCTACTCTATTGGTCTTGGACCAGCATCTTTTAAAATTTCAATGACTAAAATTAAACTACTCTAGGTAACAAAATTGGACAATTCCAATTACACTATTCTTAGGATAATTATGGAAGTACAGGACTTAGGGACAATTACAAATGAAAGTTGATTGAAAATTTCCTGACCTGAAGCCATATTTTAAATCATAAAAAGGTTGATTTGGGTTTTTTTTTCCCTTGGGGGCAGGGAATTTGCTTTTTGGTACTTCCAATGTGTCTGGACAGTACTAAGCAGTTTATGTGTATAATTTCATATAGCTGATCACAATACTGCAAGATATGTGCTATTATGCCCTGTGATTTATGTATGACAGAACGAATGAAACCTTGAGGAGATGGAGTGACCTGCAAGAAGACCATGAGCCTAGTAAGTGATAGAGCAGCATTTAGCTCAGGAATGCCTCATTCCAAAGGATACATATTGGATGTGAGGACAAGCTGACTGTGACATGTCACCCCATTGATTGCCAGAGTTGATTCCGCTGATCTGACTGGCTAGGCAGGTGTCCCCTTCCTCCCTCAGTGTTCCATGTGTGTCCCTCCCAAAGTTGTGTGCTTGGTCAAAGAGGATGTCCTTCCCAGATAGAGGAGGACCTTTCTTAGGAAAGCTCTTTTGGAAAAGGAAAGTTCTTGAGGGTCAATACCTGGTAAGGGAATCAATGTACTCTTCCTCCCCCCATCTCCCCAAAATGCAGGGAGTTACCACAGAGATATACTTAGGAAAATTATGCCCCATAACCCACCAGGAAGCCAACAGGAAGCCAGATCCGTTCTTCTGACTGATTACAACTCAGAGACAGGTACAAGAGAGAGAAATTCCAAAAAGGCATCATGAAAATTATGTTTAACTGTTCATTTAGAATTACTTTTGTTACAAAGGTGGTGATGGAGCTCAGGGAGGGAGGGCCTGGTGGACTCTTTCAGTGTAATAATATAGACCTTGACAAAATTCACCTGAAAAATCAATAAATCAGCTCCCTTCAATGTGTCTGTCTATGATTGGGAAAATCAATACCTAGTTCTCTAATTTTTCTGGGGATGCCTATTAGGCCCTGTGTCTAGATTCTGCTATTGAAATACACATGCAGAAAATAGGTTTATGGGGTGACGCCATTCACAGTGCTGATGTTGAAAAAGAGGATTCATGCCCTCCTCAAAGAATAGCCCTGGTATATCCAACTATTTTGTGATCATCCTGGTCATGTGAAAATGTGACATAATAAAATGTGTATGACTGTAATAGATGTAACAGTTGAAGCCCTCCTCTTACAAGCCCTGTATGTGTTATCCCCAGTAGTCCACCCACCAACCCTGAACTTAGGCCCAATTAATACTGTTTACAGAGGAAGATCTGAAATCCAGAAAAGCTGAGGTGCTTGCCCAAGTTCACATGAGAAATTGAAGCCAGGGGTAAGGAAATACAAACCCCATGGACTTCCCACCACACCACGTTGATACACACTAGATTCTAGTCTAGCACAGGCTGAGATCATCTGAGTCCCATAGGAAATTAGTTACACATCTAAAAAATGGGCTGTAATCACATCTATTTGTGAACATCATCTTAGATGGATATTAGTTAAGGTCTGAAGGTACAAACCAAGAGAATATCACTGACGTTCAACCCTTTCATCTCACATATTAAGAAACAGGCTCAGGGATGGAAACCATCTTAACCTAGCCACCATTTGTAGTGTGTCCACTATGGCAGAACTTTGTGCCAGTTTGCACAGAGTAAATACACATTTAATAGGTAGATAAAAACAAACATGCCAATTATTGAAATAACAGGCAGAAGAGTTGTAAGTGTCATCTCTAGGAAACTTCTAAGCAAACACCAAAATTGTTTATATGCAAATAAGTTCATTGTAACATTATTTATAACATTGGAAATGTGATAGAAACCCAAATGTCTGACAGAACTAACAATTGATGAATGATTACATCAGTTATGGCACAAATATATAATGGAACATTTAACAGCCATTCGGTACATATTTTATAAGGATATGTTAATGATCTGAGCAAATGTCCACCATAAAATAAGTGAAAACATCAGAACGTAATATTGTATGTGTAGCTTGTGCATTACTGGGGACAATTTTGCACCAAAATGTTATCATAGGCTAATCTTAGATATTTGGCTATGGGTGATCATTATTTTCTTTTTTATAATCCCTGTATTTCCCAAACTGCCTCCAGTGAGCATTACAATTCCACAATTAGCAATATTCTTTTTCAAAATGCTTGGCAACTTCTTCAGAGATTATTTTGCACTGGGACCATCTTCAAGTAAGCAAATATAAGGCTGGAAGGGTAGACTGGAACAAATAACCTGCTAAAGGTCTTGAACTTCCTTCTCTTTCCACCAGGGCATTGCTGCAATGAGATAAAAACCAGGGCTGAGCTGTAGGAGGAGCATCTGCCATGGAGCAGAGAATGGGGAGGAAGTGACTGAAAGCAGAGGCCAGATAGCCTGGGACTATAGTGGGGGTGGGGGCAGCTGGTGGCTCATGAAGCCTCAAACAAGTGAGTGCTGCATTGCAAAGGCCTAGTGATAGCTATTTGTGCAGAAGGAGGAGCCTCCCAGCGTGAGAAGGTAATGCTGAGCATCAATTATAGCATGACGTCAATGTGGCCCCTTGCACTATGTACTGAATAAATGAAACATAGACTTAGAGGGGAAAATGTTACATTAATGAACCTCCTACAAAAACCGTCTCTCTAGCTTAACACGACAAGAGCCGCTATCTGACTCATGGCTTATTTCATCCTGGCCATTCTGAATAGCATTACCGATGTCATGGCTGTGCAGTGGAAGGGATAATAGAATAAATACTCTAATCACTCCTAGCCATGCCCAGCACAGTCCCTGGACAGAGGGGAAGAGCTGCTAAACCTCTCAATTGTTCTTATTTTTCTTTTTTCTCACTATTGCCTTTTATTTTCTTTTATAGCTCAACAATGTGCAGTTTTCCCTAACAAATGACTCTCAGAGTCACACCAAGGAGGGGTTAAAATACGGGAGGAAAACAAAGTTACTGGTAGCATGTATCCCAAAATACCCATGGTGCCATCTATAGGGAGTAGAATTCATGATAATGGGTAGAAGCTTCTTTTTATTTAGCTGTACTTCTTAAGATTTTTCTAATTAACACCTGCTAATTTTGAGGGGGGGAACATACTAATCTTAAAATATCAAATCATGCAAAAGAAATTTTTTTAATGGTAGCTTGGACACCAGAGCTGAAGCAGGAGGATTGGTGACTGTGGTTGACTCCAGTGCCAATGTTTGCAAGCAAGTCACTGAAACGTAGCAGCTGCCACTCAATAAGTTTATTCTCCCTCCTGTTCTCAATTCAGAGGCCCCTGCACTGTGGCTTCTTTTAAGGCATAGGGCTTCCTCTTGTATCTGTAGTGTCTGTTCATCTTCCTCTAGATGTTACCCCTGACTGAATGTCTCACATGGCGTATTTGGATTTTAAACTGCCTCTTTCCTTATGGAATAAAAAGGTTTTGCCCCATTAGAGAATTGCTACCATTTGGAAGACTTTCTGTTGTTGCTGAGACCATGATGATGATGATGATGATGATGATGATGATGATGATGATGTTTTGAACTGATACATAATTCAATATGGATGAACTTCAGCAACATTATGGCACGTGAAATCCTAAAGGCCACGTACTATATTATTGCATTCATGTGAAATGCCCAAAGTAGGCAAATCTGTAAAGACAGGAAGTAAATTAGTGTTGCCAGGAGTCAGGGGAAGAGGCAACAAGGAGTAACTGCTCATGACTGTGGGTTTCCTTTTGGGGTAATAAAATTTTTTCTGAAATTAGATCATTGCAGTAGTCACAGGACTCTAAAAAAAGACAACTATATGCCTTTTTTTAAGAGAACAGTGAGAGAGAGAGAGAGAGAGAGACAGAATCAATTTTTATTGAGTCTTTCACATGGCTTTCATTGCTCTGACACTTAGTTGTGTACATGTAAGAGCCACTGCTCCAGCCCCAGACAACTACATGCTTTTTTTTTTCAGGGCTGAGGACCGAACTCAGGGGCCTTGCGCGTGCTAGGCCAGTGCTCTGCCACTGAGCTAAATCCCCATTCCCCAACTATATGCTTTTAAAAGGTAAATTTATGTGTATTCTACCTCAATTTTTAAAATTTATATGTGCTGAATTTTTCAGAAAGGCAACTAAACATGCAAATCAAGGAAAGATCATATTAGGTTTAGTTTGGAAGGTTACAACAATCATTTACCATTTTAGAAAATCATTTCACCCACAAGCCCTTGCGGGTAGTTTTTGAACCACCAACACCTCATGACTTAATCATTTGTGGCTGGTGAGATCACACACAGTGATTCTGTGTATAGATGCAGGTTCAAGTACTTCATTATATTGTGCTTGGGCATTTACAGCTTGAAGAGCATTTTTTTATCATAAATTAATTGCCTTCTAGTTCTTCGTGCTACAGTGAGTGCACCATATTGATTTTTCTTAAATAACGGTTGTGGGTTGGTTACGTTATCTATGGATTTCACTTCAGGGTGGGGATGGGTGTAATGCCCCATCACATTTGAAAAGCATTGGGTGCTATTAAAAGGGTGACATGGTGGCTAATAGAATTAGGACCATTGACCTGTTTTCAGATCAACCCTTCATTATACATGCATGCCCAGTCACAACGAGCCTTTAATTATAGCCATAGATCTTCATCTTTTCCCCTCTGCACGTAAAATTGCAGACAGGTAAAGCCAAGCAACCGCAGCTTTCAGGATTTTCCCAGACTAAAGATTTCTCCCATCTGACCTCTGCCCCTGGAATTATAAAGATTCCTTGTGGAGAGCTTAAATTGCTTTCCAGTTCTTGCTCATTCAGGCTCTCGTACCTCCAAGGGTTTGAGCAAAGGTGATTTTTAGCCAATTGATCTAAGTACATTTTCTCCCTTGCTCAAATAGAAAAAACTGAGGCGGCAACAAGGGGGACCCTTGTTTATTCTCAAAGGATGCAATCTCTGCATCACTGTTCAAGCTAAGCGCCTCTCCCCAGGACATCACATGGGGATAGCTGTTAGCATTTTTAATTTCTGAGATCAGAACAAGTGTCACATTGGGATGCTTAAGCAAATTTCCTCAACTTGGACTCAGTATAAGAGTTGTAGATGAGAAGCCTGGAGAGATACAGACAGGTCTGGTCTGCTGCCCAGGGGCCAGCACTCGAGTCTGAACACACAGTGTACCATTGACCAGGCCACGTTCTCTCTCTCTAAACCTCTTGTTTTTTCTTCTATAACATGGGAATATTAAGGTCTACATCTCCTGTCTTTTAGGCTTACGATAATTGAATGTGAATATTTACAGGGTGCCTTATAGGCTCCGTCCACTCATTTATTCATCCTGTGTCCTGAGTGCTACCTACTTACCAGCAGGCGTTAGTTTAGCCACAGGGACACTACAGGGCCCAAGACAAGACACAGTCCTCATGGAACTCAGAGACCAAAAGATACACAGACACTAATGAATAATGACACGATTAACTAATCTAAAGTGCTTCCAAAGAAAAGTGCAGGGTGCTCTAAAACTTTGTAGTGTCAGGATAAACAAAACTCATTCATAGATCAGTGATGTTCACAGCAAGGCCTGAGGGTCAGTAAGAGCCGACTGGCTAGCAATTGCAAGAATTTGGTCAAATGATTTTCTTTAAAATACTGATTCTTGGACCCCGATCCCACCCAGAGCTATGGATTCAAAAACTCTGTGGAGAGTCCAAGGAGTGGACTCTCTTTTGTTTTTGTTTTTAAGATTCCTGGATAATTCTGAGGAGCAGGCAGATAAGGAACAACTAAACTAGGCAAAGAATAGATTAAGAGCAAATCAGACAGAAGGAACAACTGCTGTGAAGGCCCAGAGATGGGACAGAGCCTTGCTGCTAGGTGCAGACCAATCATACAGGCAGAAGCATCTTCCAGAAGCTTCTTAGAAATGCAGTACCTCAGGGCTGGAGTGGTGGCTCAGCAGTTATTGCGCTTTTCTTGGCATGTGCAAGGTTGTGAGTTCAAACCCCAGCACCATGCACAGAATCAAGTTTCAGAGCAATGAAGGCTATGTGAAAAACTAAAATAAAATTAATTATCTCTCTCTCACTCACTGTCCCTCTCTCTTTAAAAAGAAAAGAAATGCAGTACTTCAGGTTCCATTCTGGACCTACAGAGACAGCAAAAGCTTTTATACAAGATGCCCAGGTGATTTCTTATGCACATGAAAATACCCAGAAGCTGAGGGTAGGAGAAAAAAAGCTCCCTGAAGGAAGAGCCCTGGCTTCTACGTTGTGGTATCTTAGCACCCAGCACATATTTGGCACTTGGTAAATACAGCTTGGGTCAACTTGTACAGATGCAAATTTTTATTTTATGGGAGCTGCCAAATTCAGAGACTGCTAAGACTGATGAAAAACCAATCCCTCTTTATAGGGAAACGGTCACAGGCATATTATTCGGAGGAAGCTGGCAAAAATCTTGCGACAGCTCAACCTGGGGAAAGGCACCAGAACGTAAAAGATGCTGCCCAGTGATTTGGTTGCTCCACTGTAATTCCCAGCCTCAGGAATCACGTGCAATTGTCTAAATTCTATGTCCACTGCGGCATCGCTTATAAGAGCAAAGGAATGAGAACAGCTTCAATTTCCTTAGCAGGAGATTTAAACCATTGTTGAATATACTTAAAACGAACAACCCTATAGCTCTTTAAGATGATATCACATACACACTGTCTTGTATATGTGACACTTCTGATATAGTTGATGAAAAGGGGCATCAAATAATATGTCAATATTGTGTTTGTTCTAGAAAATGTTCTACAAAGTCAAACACCAAAGTATTAACAATTCTTATCTTGAGTGGAAGGATATGCAGTTTTCATTTTCTTTTATAGATCTCTCTAAATGGTCTGAAAGTTTTTACAATTGTTATATATTGTTTTGTTTATTGGGGATGGAAAATATCTTCATGTTCTTAAAAGAAAACAAACCCTCCGATTCCCAAAGTGGAAGCTTCTCAATTTGGTTCATAGAGTCTGCAGGAACCAGCAGGGGTTGAGAGCAAAGAGGAAGAAAGAAGTGGGAAAAAACAGAAAGAGAATGAGCAGGGGAGGGAGGAGGAAGGGGGGGAGGAGGGAAAGAGGGTAGAAAGGGAAGACACCTCTGTTCAGGTGTCTCATCCTTCAGTGCACAGGGAATCACCTGCAAGGCTCAAGCCAGGTTTCCACTCAGACTGATTAAATACAAATCTCCTGGGAATGAGACTGGGCACTGTTATTATTAAAAGTTCCACAGGGGATTCTAACTTGTACCAGGACTGTGAATCCCTGCAGGACTGTCTAACAAACCAAGGAGATATGTCCATCATCTTCCTGCCCGTGACAGTGCTCCTGGTGCTACAGCTCTCCCTGACAGCACCGAGTCAAGTGCAGTACATAGGAGAAAATAATGACCTACATGAAAGACTGATGCAAATGACCTTCTCCAGCCAGCTGTCCATCAGGGTAAGGGCCACCCCTCAGCGTGTTTTATGGGGATACCAAGGAAGAGACAAGGAAGTCTGATTGGTCAGGAGCAGAAAGAACTTCTGTTTAAAAGTACAGTACAGAAGTACAGAAGCCTTTCTTCTCTGTTCTTGCTGCCATACCAACTGATCCCTCTAAAGGAGTCACTGGAAATGACATCACTAACTGATATCACGGTTCTAGATGATTTAAGTACCACCCGTTTGGCTGTACTGATGTAGGTCCATCTTTCCTTGAGACCCACCCAGTCCAGAATATCACAGGGCAATTGGAGGCATTGAGGAGACCACCCACAAATGCGCTCTCTCTCTCTCTCTCCCCCTCCCCCTCTTCCTACCCCCATAGTTTCACTGTTCGAAAGGAGGGTCCTCCACAGTCACTTTTTCCTGTTTTCCAACAGGCTTTACTTTCCAGGTCACCGGAAATACTGGCATGCTCCTTGCCGCTAGGTAATATTAGATGTTTCCCGGTCTGTCTGGGAGCTGAGCGAGTGTCTGTCTCCAGATAATATAGCAATTGCACTTTGTGATTAGGTGGGCAGGCTGTTATCTGACAATGTGGCAGAATTTCTTCTCTTCTCATGCCATAAGGGATTGCTGGGGTGTTTTAAGCCTGGATTACCAGTATTGGAATTTGGCTTTTCTTGGTTGAACAGAGTTCTGCTTTCTCTGTTTATGCCGAGTAGTTATAGTGAGGTTTTTTTCTATGCAGGTTTGTTCTGAGTCACTAAAGGAAGGCATGGAAAGGTGATTCATTGAAATGTTAACAGTTGTTGAGAGGCTACTGGGAACAACACACTTGCTTGCCTCATTGTGGGTTACCATGAAGTTGATTTATTCCAAATAATGCTTAGGAAAAGGTGATAGTGTTCCCAACAAGTATTGTATTTTTTTCTAGAATAATACCATTAACAAATGTGAACCTAATAGAAAGAAGATCTCTTGGCAAAGGATGGGAAGCTTCAAATTAAACAGCCAAGTATGAGTGGAAATAACTTTAGTACTTTTAGCCAAAGGCTATTTTGTTTATATGGCACATATTTATTACAAATGAGGGAAGAATTGGGCAGGGTAGAAGGAAGAACAATCAAGAAAGAGACAGCAAAAGAACACTTTGGGGTAAGCCCTTAGGGTGTTAAGGTGAATGCACCACTTAACTGTTCCAATTTGGCCAATTAACAAGGCCATCCCACTGCCCCCACGCATGTAGCATGCAGTCTGTCACAAAGAGCTGTTCTCCTGTTACTATGTTAATAATAGAGGAAGGGAAAAAGACTGCTGGAGAAGGGCAAAGGAGAAAAGATATGCTTTCAGATCATCTTTGGAAAGAGATGAAGAGCCAAGAGAATGGAATACAGGTGGGATGGGAGTGGGACAGACATTGCTGGTGGCAAGAGCGTGTGGCTCTAGTGACTGGCTTCAGAGGGATCAACTCTCCAGCTGCCCTGGACTCTCAGTGTCCTTTCCTAAAGATACCAACCACCTTTCTGATGTTATTTCTGAAGGTATTAGGCACGGGTACAGACCAGAAGCTGTGCTACCCAGTACAAGATCCACTGGTCACATGTGACCATTTAAATTAGAATGACAGGCACACCCCATTTCATGGGGCTTCCCTTTGTTGTACTTCACAAATTGAAGGTCTGTGGCAACACTGATGCAGCAGAGTCTATTGGCACCATTTTCCCAACAGTTTGGGTAATTGCTAACACTTTTTAGCAATAAAATATTTTAATGAAGTTTCTGCACATGAGTTTCTTGTTAGATATAATGCTATTGCATACTTAATAGGCTATAGTATAGTGTAATCACACCTTTTACCTGCACTGGGAAACCAATAAATTCATGTCACTTGCTTTATTGCAGTGGTCTGGAATAACATCCCCACAGTATCTCCAAAGAATGCCTGTACTTAAATAAAATTTAAAATTCAGTTATTCAAATGCACTAGCCACATTTCAAGTAGTGTTCCCAGGTGGTTGTGGCTGCCATGTTGGACAGCACAAAAAAACGTTTTCATCATCATCCTTCCCTCACAAGTCCAGTCCTAGAGCCACGCAGCCGGATTCGTATCCCACCTCTGCCCCCAGGAGAGGCTCTCATCGGTGTTTTAACTGCTCTCTGCTTCCTCATCTTTAGTATCCTTTCTTAAAGTTACTGTAAGATCAATGTGTATGAACTCATACCTGGGACACAGTGAGCATCGTACACGGTCACGCTGTTATTTAGGCCAAGGCCTGCTACCACAAGATAGGGGCAGCATCTGGTACACAGGAGGGGCTCAGCAAATATTTCTACCTCATTTGTGTAAACATAAAAGACAGAGAGGGAAGGCAGGCGCAGTGGTGCATGCCTATGATCCCATCTACTCAGGAGGCTGTGGCAACTTAGCAAGACTCTGTCTCAAAATGAAAAATAAATTTAAAAGGGCTAGAGATACAGCTCAGTGGTAGAACTCTCCAGTTCAACACCCCCGCAAAAAAGGAGGGTGGGGGCGATGACCCCTTTCCTTCTTTTGTGTGTGTGTTTGAATCTTACCTCTTAGATATTAACTGCACAATGAAAGAATCTCTTTGTTTCCATTTTACCCTTTGTCTATTTGCAACAGAATATGAGACCCAGAGATCAAAGTAATAAGAAGGGCGTTTCAGTCCTGCAGTGTGTCCCAAAGGGAATTTACCTCTTTTTATTTGGAGATTTTGGCCAGACCCAAACCACAGGCAAGGAGAATTTATACTCTGAGCTCTTGTCTGTGACAGAAAAAAACAGATTAAGCATTTTCAATATCAGGCTCTGAACCTACAAGTTTATTTTTTGGGCTAATCTTCAATTGTTGGAATATGAAACATACTTTGGTCTATCACTTTCTTAATCCCTTCAGCCCAGAGAGACTGTGCTTCTTGCAGAGAGGGCCAGTAGTTTGTGGGCCTCTTCAAGGCAGAACACAGCAACATGGGCTCTTATTGGGCTGATGCTGGACCCCAAGCATCATGACCTTCTGTTCAGGAAGAGGCACAGAAGAAAGGTATCTGGTGCCGGGTTTGGAAGGAACTTTACAACCTCAACCTGAGTTTCACATCTCAGATAAATAGGCATTCTCAGAGCTTGGGTCAAGATAGACCTGAAAGTTCATAAACCATCTGACCCTCGACTTCAAGCGATATTTTTATTCTTGTTCAGCTTCATCAAACAGATTCTACTATTCCTTTTTGTGGTTGAATTAAAGACCCGTTTAAAGTCACTTTTTCAGCAAAAAGATTCCCAGCAACCTGGCAAAATTGTTTATTGATGTCAAGTCACACTGTCCTCTGCATAGTTCTGTGATTCCATCTAGTAGCAGACACTATATGTGCCAGTAGTAAGGATCTTCTGGAGGCAGAATTCTTCCAAAGAGCAGTTAAAACCTTATTATAGGGGCTGAGCAGTGGCTCAGTGGTCACAGCACTTGCCTGGCATGCACAAGGATGCAAGTTCAAACCCCAGCACCACATACACAACGAAGCGTCAGAGCAACGAAGCCACATGAAAAACTAAATAAAATTAATTCTCTCTCTCTCTCTCTCTCATTGTCCCTCTCTCTTTAAAAAAACAAAACAAAAAACCTATTATACTGAAGAAGAAAAAGATCACAGTAACATTCTCAAAAGAATGATATGATGTGATCAAACTTACAGATGAGCACACAGCTCCAACCCAGGGCTGTCGCGGTTCTGTGATGAAATCCAGATCTTAGTGAAGAAATAAGAGCATTTGTGAAGAGGACTCGAAACACTGTGTTGGACTCTCTGAGAAGTCACATAAGGGAGATGACAACTTGAGATACATTCATTGGATTTAGCAAAATGGAAGCTGACAATGCCCTCAGAAGGAGTTGTGGAAACACAGACTCAGAAGGCAGAATGGAGGGGGCCAGGGCCAATAAGGTGTGAAGAATGGAGTTGGTCTGGAGAACAGTAGCTAAGGTGGGGCAGTACCTAAGGAAGGCATGGTGTTAGAAGAGGGCTTTTATGTGTTTGCAACATAAGGTGGACCTGCTGAAGATAATCAAAATTCTTAGAACAGCTCATGAAATTATCAGAATTAGTTGCCTTTGGAGGAATCAACATAGAATGAAAACCAAGTCTGAGAAACCAAGGTCATGGAACCGAGGTATTTACTTCAAGGGTAGATGCTATCTTTCCAGGAACGCTGTTGACCTGAGAGTTGTGTGGCAATGGGATAATTCCACTTCC
This sequence comes from Aplodontia rufa, assembly GCA_004027875.1. Taxonomy (NCBI): domain Eukaryota; kingdom Metazoa; phylum Chordata; class Mammalia; order Rodentia; family Aplodontiidae; genus Aplodontia; species Aplodontia rufa. The sequence continues at coordinate 15,472 of PVKS010037727.1, forward strand.
AGGCTCCCAGTGTTCTGTAACCAAGTCAGAGCTTTCTCTTGACCTAAAAATTGTGAAAAGAATGATAATGATAATGTTGATGAATTTAACTCAGTGGGGAGACAAATCCTAAATCAGTTTGCCAGAATGGAGATGCACACAAGCATAACTATAAAAACTGAGGCTATTTCTTCATGGTCAGGAGCAGGAATGTGCTCATTGTTCTGGGACCTTCTTTCTATGTTTATTTTGTGTGTGTGTGTGTGTGGTGTTGGGAGTTGAACCCAAGACCTCACCCATGCCAGGCAGGCGCCCTACCACTGAGCTGTATTCCCAGCCCTGTTTTATTTTTTAATTAAATACAGATGCTCATCAACTTACTATGGGGTTATATCCCAATAAGCCCACCATAAATTGGAAATACTATATTTAATGCATTTAATACACCTAAATTACCAAACATCATAGCTTAGCCTGATGGTATACTGTAGAGATTCCTGAGTGATCACGTGGCTAACAGGGATCTGCCATTCACTACCACTGCCACTGCCCATGACCGTAAGAGAGAGTTAGTTGTACTGCAGATCATAAGCTGGCAAAAGTCAAGGATTTTATTTTTGATTTTGCTTTCTTGGGTGCTGGAGTCTGAACCCAGGGCATTGCACATGCTTAGGCAATTGATCTACCGCTGAGCTACATGCCAGCCCCCAAGATCAAAATTCAAAGTGTGCTTTGTACTGTATGCCTATCTCTTTTTCACCATCTTCAGTTAAACCATCATGTTAGAGACTGTCCACAATTTTTTCCTGATGTAAAAGAAAAACATGCTGATCACAAGAAAGATAAAAATAAAAATCACTCCTAATCCCACCACCCATAGAGCCCCACTTTTAACACTGCAGAGGGAGTAAAATTGGATAATACTCTACACACAGTTCTATATACTTTACTGTTATACTTGTTTATATTTCATATATTCTGAATAATTTTTCATGTCACTAGTTATTTTAGAACATCATTTTAATAATTGCTCAATGCTTCATTCTCTTAATTTCTCTTATTCATTTAACTGTGTTGATGTTTTTTGGACACTCCAACTTTTATTATATATAATGGATATTTTTATATTACAATGGATGTCCTCAAATAAAACATTTTTCTGCACAAGGTTATTTCCACAGGACATAATTGTGGTTCAAAAAAATATTTATATTGGTTTACATATTCCTACCATAAATGTATGGAGGAATCATTTCTTTGACCCTTCATAAGTAATCCATATTTTTATATCAGAGAGAGATAGAGAATCAACTTTATTTATTATTTCATCTGGTCTTTGTTTCTTTCACACTTAGTTGTGTATGTGGTGCTGGGGTTCAAGCCTGGGTCCTCCTGCATGCCAGGCAAGCACTCCAACCACTGAGCCACCTCTCCAGCCTCCAATGGCATTACTTTTATCAAATGATTTTGCAAAGACACAGCAGTATGGAATACGAAAAATCTCCATATCTGTTTTTGTTTTTGGTAAAATCTTTCTCATCAGTAATTTCATAGGAAATGAATAATTAAAGGCAATATCCTGACTAAACTACCTTTTTACATTAGCTATTGCGGTGAAAAGAAACAGCACAGGAGGTCTGCATTTGCCTTCAGAATTTTAGCATCTTCAATAGAAGGTTCAGAAAAATCTAGCTTGATAGGAAAGAAAGATTTCCTTTCTACGCTTAGGATTCTGTAAGCAGAATATTCAGTGTACACAGCTGTAAATCTCCTTGAAGCCATAATCAACTGACGTTAAAAGGTGGTGGTGATGTTGAGCATAGAAAGAAAAAAGCTGCAAACCCAGAAAAGATACAATCGATGCATGTAACTAACAAAGGATCTTTATAAATAATGTGCATTATAAAATTCCTACAGATGTATAAGAAAAAAGTAAAGGTAGAAAATGGACAATGGTTAAGAACAAGCAATTCCCTGGACAGGAAATCCATTCGGTTAAAAGCAAGTTAATACAGCACTTGTCACCACGGTGCCTTTCTAAGCAGGGAAGCTCGCTCATGCTTTTCCTCTCCTTCCCTCCTCCTCTCAGCCTGTCCCTCTATGCAGATTCATACCAGGGGCTCTGCAGACACACGGAGGATACACTCACATTAGCTCAACACACGCTGGTCCTAAAGGTTGTGTGTAAAGGACAACTTTTGCAAACAGAATATCCCGTTTTCACTTTCAGGGGCACATGGTCCCTCTGGTTGCCAGCTGCATCCTTCAGCACTGACTCCCAGTACCTTTTATACAAAAATTGTTACAAGAACATGTTAATGGTAAAAGGTGTCTAGACAGATTTGGCTTCTATCTCTCCATCATCTTCAGTCTCTGATGGACTGTGAACACATGCTTAGTAGGACTCCTGGTTATTCCTTTTTAGTAAATGAAGAAATCTAGCCATTAAATAATTCCAGCCCCATTTACCATTAACGTGTTCTTGTAATGGGTTTTCATACAAAAGGTACCTGTGGGTCTGTAACATTGCTCTTTTCTCCCCATTTCACTTCTGAGTCACCAGCCTTTTACACACATGAGTGATAACTGTGGGGCATAGGTCCTCCCTGTGATGCCATCAGAGAGGGCCATGGAATGGTGGGGAAATAAATGGCAGAGAACATTACCTAAGCCAGGCCTGAGCAGTGGGCGATCACAGCCATGTGATATAGGTTCTCTCTGGAGAACAGACGTATTTTCTGAGTCATCTCTAGAGTCTCTGAAGTGGCACTTCCTGTTGTGGAAATCTGTGGTTGCTGATTTAGACACAGGCCCCCGTGGAGGAGGCACAGGGATACATGGTGAACTCCCAGGTGCTGCAGCTGGGAGGGGAATATTGGATCTGACACTCTCCTTTCAGAGACAGGAAACCAAAACTCAGCAGATGCTCCCAGAGTCAGATCTGACACCTTGTCATTTCATAGACAAAGAAACAGAAAC
>PVKS010037728.1:0-18439 GCA_004027875.1 Aplodontia rufa
GAGGGTTAGAACTGGAGAATAACTGCTGGAGACCTACTCCAGGTAAATGACCTCTAAGGCCAGACCTAAATGCAAAGAAATTCGCCAGATCAGGAGTGAAGAGAACGGGGATCCATGCAGAAAGAATGGCATGTGCCAAGGTCCTAAGAAAAGAAAAAGTTTAGTGTGTTCAAGAAATGGGAAGCATGCAAATATCACTCGGGTAGGTAGGATTTAGATTACGGAGCGCTCTGTAGGCCCTGGTAGAAAGTCCCCAATCTATCTTCAACTTTCTGCGTTCAAGGTGAAAATACAAGTCCAGAAGAAGGGATGTCACTTGCACAAGGTCACCCAGGAAGGAAATGGCAGAGAGAAACCGATTCTTGATTTGCCTGACTCGGCATCTTCACAGTTGGCTTCAGAATGCCTTTAGGGAGGTCACCGCCTTTGGGAAAATATCCTGACTAACATTTTGTGGTAAAAAGGGGGACCCTGACAGCCTGGGTGGTGACAAAGGACCCTACATCAGAAAGGAACAGAGACAGGGCATTTGGTTAGACCCTGGCCCTGACCCTTGGATAGTAGCCCGGGACTCACCACATGCTGTCTTCTGTCAGGTCCTCCAAGGTCCTCCCGAAGGAGTCCACGTATTTGTCTACACTCAGGTTTCTGTCAGTGTCATGGGCCGAGTTGAAGTTGGACACCACCCGTGTCGCGATCCCCAAGCACCTGAGGACTGCAGAGCAGAGATCTGGGAGGCTCCGGGAGCAGGCGGGACTCCCAACACAGAGGGAGGCCTCGGCCCCCAGCAGGCTGCTACACCCCATTTTTGGCCACAGACCCCATAGTCTTCATCCTCTTTGGCAGGTGGCAGGGCTGAGAAATACCTCGGAAATACCCCCGTCTCCTGTGCATTGTCTCAGGGGCTTCTGGAGATGCTCCTGCCACCCCCATTTGAACAGGCAGGCTCTGAGACTGGCAAAATCTTGGAAGCCACATGAGAGTGACCACTCATTTTTCTAGGGGGACCCAAGAGCTAAGGGACCACAGGGCTTATCTAGGACATTCAATGAACTAGAGGCAAAGGGAGGACTTTCTGCCAATAAAGACCAAAGTCAAGTACATGAACTGATCTCTCCAGTCATAACCAGACTTCCTCTGTTACCTCCTCACCAATGAAGACAGAGGGCAGCTATGCAAATATATGTAAATACATGCAAACAGGGAGCAGGCTGATGATACCTGTGCACATGACTCCAGCGAAGACCCAGCACTGGCCGTACTTGACTGGCTTGTACCTGCCCTTGAACCACTTGTGCAGGATGGCCACGCTGCCGCGCCAGTGCAGGGGGCTGGTGCCGCCGCCGTACTTCCCCTGCCACTGGCCTTGCACCACGCCCCGGTCATTGTTGCTGTTCACCTGAGCAGAGGAAGCACTGCTCCACCACCAGCCAGGGTGCCCACGTCAGGAACCTCGACAGGACTCTGCCAGCTGGGGTCACTCCTTGCTTTTACATGGCCTGATAACTGGGGGCCTCTGCTGCTTTACAGTTCCTACTCTTTTTTTGGTGTGAGGGTGTAGCTCAGGGGTACAGTATGTGCTGAGATCTACGAAGCCCAGGGTTTGATCCCCAGCACCACAGCAGCTAAACCAAAACAAACACACCCCCCACTCTGCTTTTAGGAACTATTTATAACCTAATTATCTTCCATTTAGATACTCTTGCTTAAAATCATCTACGATTTCAGAGTGTTTCCTGTTTTAAATGATGTATATTTCAGGACTGTTAGTGCTATAATAATTATAGAGACAGCTGACATTTATTGAATGCTTACTATGTGCCAGGGACTTTCCTAAGGATTTTGTGCACTCTAGGTTAGCCTTTTAAGTTTATGATGTAGCATCTATTATTTTGCCTCCCCCACTTTTTAGAAAAGAAAATGGACGTTCAGAGGGGTTCAGGGAATTGCTCAAATCACATAGCAGGTTAGTTAAAGGGGCAATTCATGAATTCAGGACCTGGCTGTGGAGTCTGTGCTGCTGTTGGCTGGTTGTAATATTTAACTGTTTGGGATTGGTCATTGCTGCTGATTCTCTGTGCTCCAACATCACTCTGAGGTCTTCAGGAACCGAAGCATCAAACAGGAGAAATATAGCTTTGTCCCGTTTTGGGATCTCAGATTCCCACCCACTGGCCTGAACGCCTGCATGGGATAGCACTATAGACTGTCTCACCGTCGGGGGAGGATGTGGCCTGAGGCATGTGATCAGTTAAAGCTAGCCCTCCTTCCATGGCTGCTGCCCTTGAGGCTGAGCTGACCTGGGACTACTTTGACCACTGACTATGGCAGAAGTGGCACTGGACCAGTGTTTAGACCCAGGCCTTGAAGATTCAGGGCAGCGCCCACTTCTGGTTTCTTGGCATGATTGCAGCATGGGAAGCCAGCTGCATGTGGGAGGCTGCCACACTGTAAGGAAGCCCAAGTTAACCATGTGGGGAGGCTGCATGGAGAGAAAGGGTGAGGACTGCCAGTCCCCACCCTTCCAGCCACCCTGGCCTGGGGATGTTGTAGCTCTAGCAGATGCCACGTGGGCAGAAATAAGAACTGCTGGCCACCAGAACCAAGGTCCCAGATATATGGTCTCATCAAACTATCTCAGACATCCCCAGCTGAAGCATCCTGATTCAGAGACAAGCCATTCTCATGGTGTCCTGGCTCAAATTCCTGATCTAAAAAATTTTAAACATACAGAGCGTTAAAAACAAAACAAAAAACAAAAATAAACACACAGAGTGTTTTACACCATTGAGTGTGTGTGTGTGTGTGTGTGTGTGTGTGTGTGTGTGTGTGTTGGGGGTTGGTTATGTAGCAATAGAGAGTTAAAATGAGGGATGAGTTGGGAAGAATCCTAGGTTGTGGCCCTGGGATTGGACTGGGGAATCCTTGGAGGAGTCTATATATCCAGGATGGCAGGCGGCTCCTCACCATGGCGCTGATGATCCTGGTAACATAGATAGGGTCATGACGGCGGGACACGTCAGTGGCTGGGTCATCTTGGTGACTGGGGCTTCGATCCAGGATGGAGAGGCAGATATTCAGGATGTCATCCTCGAACTGCTCCCCAGAGAGGTAGGTGGTGTTTAGAGGCTGGAGCCTCATCCATATTCCAGGCCCTTCCACAATCCCACCTGATCAGTCACTTGTGACTCTGCAGGGGAACTTTCCCTAATCCTCATGCCCTGTCCCCCTGGGACATCACAGAATATCCCAAGTGTCAGAAACCCTTCCTCAAAGAGTTCCCTGGGGAACAAGAAGTTCAAATTTAATCTCCCCCACCCAACATTCAGTAACCTCTATAACTCCACACTATAGTGAAGTCCCAAAGACTATTTGCTTTTGAGGCGCAGCTGCCTCCCTGGAATGCTCCTTTGGTTTACATGCTCTAAGAGTTGGCCCCCCTGGCCTCTCCTGGGGAGAAGGCTCCTGGGCGGGCTTTTCCCACACCCCAGCCCACATCCCTGACTGGCTGTGCCCCTGGAGACCTGCCCGTAGTTCCAGCCCTGGGCTCGGATGTGCTTCTCCACGCCTCGGAATATGATGCCACTGTCGTTGAGCACGTACTCCTGTCTCTCCTCCTCTGAGGCCAGAAATACATCGTCCTCTGAAAAGCAGTCATCAGGCCCAGGGTGGGCTGGGGATCTGGCCCTGCGGGCCTGGGGAAGGGGCTGCTTCAGGGGCCAGCAGCAGGATGGTGCCTGGAGGCTGACCAGGACAGGAGAAGCAGGAGGGGCTGCAGGCTTTCAAGCTGCCACCCTGCCGAGCCTCATCCCTCCTGAGCAGTTTTTCTCCAAGCAGGGACCAACCCTTGGCCAGCCCAAGGCTGAAGGATTTTGGGAATCCTGACATTTTGGGTAGTCCTTTTGGATGCCAATTGAAACTCATACTTCTTTCTTTTTCTTTTCCTTCCTTCCTTTTTATTTTTGTATTAGGGATTGAAGCCAGGGGCGCTTAACCACTGAGCCACATCCCCATTTCTTTTTAAAAATTCTTTATTTTGAGACAGGGTCTAATAAGTTGCTTAGGGCCTCACTAAGTTGCTGAAGCTGGCCTTCAATTTGTGAGCCTCCTGAGCCACAGGAGTTACAGGCAGGTACCACTGTGCCTGGTGCAGCCTCATATTTCTTAAGCATTGGTAAGAAGACTGATCCCAGCTTCCTCTTACTGAGGCCTTGTACCGTATCTTGTGCTGTATGAATTCCCACCACAGCCCTGAGTTAGGTGCTATGTTACAGATGTGGGAGGTGAGACTCATGCCGGGAAGGAGTTTAGCAGAACTACGACTAAACCAAAGCTGTCTGATTTCAAGGCCCTGGCTCTTACCCGTACCTGGGCCTCACCTGCCAATCACGCCCCAACCCTGCACACTCTGATACCAGAAACCACTGGATTCCTGTCCTGTGCCCACTCTGCTAAGCAGGCTCTTTCCCAGCTCTTGCCATTCACCTCCCTGTCCTTGAACCTGCCTCCCAGGCCCCATCAGGAGCAGGCCCACCTCTGGGGATGACTTCCAGGAAAACCTGTCTTAGACTTGGCAGCTCCTACCTGGGCACCATGGATTAAAAAGGAGAACAAATTCTCCCAGCTTCCGGTCACTGTGCTTCCGGCGAGAGGAAGCCCTGGCGCGCAGGAGGTAGCGGCCGATGACAGCGTTGGCAGGGCTGGTGAGGTTGACAGTCATGGTGTTCTTCGTCTGCGTCTCTGTCACTGCTGTCCAGACGCCGCCCGCCTCCAGCTCCGTTGTCTGGAACACAGCTTTGGTGTGGAGGGCCTCGGAAGCCTTGGGGCCTGGCAGACAGGAGAGGGAGTCAGGAACCCTGCCTCTGAGAAACCTGGCTTTAGAGAAGTGGAGAAGTTACAGTTTGGAAGTGGGGACGTCACCCCTTGAAACGCTGGGAGATGGCTGAGGAGAAGGATCTGACCAAGCCCAAGCAGGCTGGCCTGGGACACCTCAGCTTCTCCAACTGCCAGCCACTTCCTGGGCCAAGGAGAAAGAGACAGCACCCTTAGGAACCAAAGTCTTCCTTTTATCTGGCCATGAAAGGAAAGGCAAGCTTGGGCTCCAAATGTGCCCCCCAAATTTCCATAACCTTCTAGAACCCTGAATTCCTTGGCAAGCATAGGATTCCAGAGAGGTCATCTCACCCATCCTGCTGGCTACAGGCAGCACTTCCAACTGTGCCTAGTCTCAGAATTCAAGGCTCAGCCCACCTACTGGGATTTGCCTCCCCCTAAACCTTGAGCTACCCACTGTAGGACTGTCCACTGTTACTGGTCACAGGACATGGCTCTTCAGCTGTAGACCAGAGAGCCCACTCACCTGTCTCCACGGTGAAGGTGAGAGTCTCCTCGTTGTCCAGGTCTCCACTCAGATCCAGGGTGAGGCTGAACGACTGGCCTCTGCGAACCACCAGCTCTGGGCAAGGGTACTCCTGGGTGTGGTGCGCAGCACCATTCCTTGACCGCTGCCAGTCCACGCTAGTGACTCTGACCCCTGAGTAGGCAGAGGGCAGGGAGATGAGGCCAAGTCTTTGGCACCTTTGTGTCCATGTCTGTCTTGTCTTCCCATCCTCTTCAAACTGCCAGTCATGTGTTCACACAGCCGCTATTTTTTGGTGGTGGTGGGGGGAAGTAGATACCAGGGATTGAACCCAGAGACACTTAACACTGAACCACATCCCCAACCCTTTTCTTATTTTTCATTTTGAGACAGGGTCTTGCTGAGTTGCTTAGGGCCTCACTAAGTTGCTGAGACTGGCTTTGAACTTGACGTCCTCCTGCCTCAGCCTCCTGAGCTGCTGGGATTACAGGTGTGCACCACTGCATCCAGCCTACTTATTTATATCTTGAGACGGGGTTTCATCATGTTGCCCAGGTTGGTCTTGAACGCGAGGGCTTAAGTGATCCTCCTGCCTTAGCCTCCCGAGTGGTTGGGACTATGGGAGGGCACCACCACACCTGAGTCATCCAGTCACTATTTATCACACTCCATTAATTCTTGTTATCCAGAATAGTTACATTCTATAAAATCCCTGTGGTCACTGAATTAGTGAGTATTGAACTGTTGCTATTAGGGAAAAATACAGGGTTCGGTTCCTGTGAGCTTCTGGTCACAACTTATTCATCAACCCATCAATGTATACCCGTGCTTTGTTTAAAGGCAGCTTAGTTCATATTCATTGTTGATTTGCTAACATTGAGCTCATTTTGCCAACGGCACTGCAATTCATGCTTGAATGAAGTTTTTCTAACATTTATTTTCTCTGCAAGGCCTTCTTGCCCTTAGGGACAAGGGTTAATACACAGCAGCACAGTCTATGTTGAGGGTCATTTTAAACCAATGAAATTACCCACCCCCAACAAACAAATAGCAACCACACAGAAGCACAGAGATGCAACAAACCAACCACCACCACAACGAACAAAACATGGTTTTAAAATGGACCAAGAAAGGGCATTTGTTTACAGAATGAAAGCTGAATCAAGAAGGCGGAGTGTGGTCACCTGTTCGACTTCAGCTGGGAACATACATGCTAAGATCTCAATTTTTCACCATGTGTGGACCAAATTTTGGAGAGGGCCAGCCAAAATGCTCAGCTTTTTAAATAGCTCGGCACCTTTATGTAATCTTTTAGTTAAGCGAGTATGGCATATTGTGCTTTCTAAAGTTGGTTACAATAATATCTCCCACTCCACACGCTCCTACAATATGATATTGACACTTCTCTTACTGAGAAACAGGTATGTAATCCCATTCCTCCAATCTGGAAAATTTACAGCTAAAAAAGAAGGATACTCTATATCTTCCAAGGCTAGATCATAAACATTGTTGGAGCTTCTTCCTGGCTCCCTTGATTTGCATGTTCTTGGAAAACCGAATGGCCTATGGAGAAACCCAGGTGAGGAGGAACCAAGGCCTCCGGCCTCTGTCCCGCTGAGCTCCCAGCTGATCGCCAGCACGGGCTTGGCAGCCAAGAAACTGAGCCATCTTGCAAGCAATCCTCAGCCCCCAGTCAAGCTGCCCCAGCTGAAACCAAATGAAGCAGAGACAAGCTGTCCCTGCAGAGCTCTGTCCAAATTGCAGGTTCCTAAACAAGAAAATTACTGTTGTCGTCTTAAGCTTCAAGTGTTGGCACGGTTTGCCACCAGCAATAGATAAATGAAGCATAGAGGGGGCCATGTCCCTTATCTAATCAGCAACAACCTCCTGATGAGTCTTGTGAGTAGGTTTGCCTGGTGCCACGGAAAAGACTTGTTAAAACTTGGCCTAGACTGGAAGTCCCAGTCTGGCATTGTGATGTGGGGAGAACGACTAAATATGTCAGTAGGAACTCCTACAGATGACATATGTGTCCCAAGCACGGGAACTCCTACAGCCACTGCTGTGGTTTGTGAACACGCCTGCGCAGGACCGGTGTTCAACAGCACCTCCGTGTGGCAGGATGCAGAACAACTTTCCAGGCTGCCTTGCTGCTTCTCCCACAGGGAGGTAGCACCTTCAGGCATGGTTTGCTCCAACAGTTCTTGGGGCCCGCACAGGCCTCTGAAGCTCCAGAATTTTGAGTTTAGGTGGCCTCTGTTTGGTCTGAAAACACAGGTAGGAGCTCCCACGTATCTTGTACATGGGACCATGAGGTCTAATATCAGCAGAACTGGAAGCCGCATTAGCAGCCCAGGTCTCTCTTCAGCGATGGCAAAACCAAATGCGAGCAGGTTGCAGAGGTGCCTGCAGCTTGGGAGGCTGAGGCAGGAAGATTTCGAGTTCAAAGGCGGCCTCAGCAATTTAGGAAGCCCTAAGAAACTTAGTGAGATTCTGTCTCAAAAAAATAAAGATGGGGCTGGAGCGATGGCTTAGCGGTTACGGCACTTGCCTTGCATGCACAGGTATGAGAGTTCAAACCCCAGCACCCACGTACACAGTGAAGTCTTGGAGTAACGAGGGCCACAAGAAAAACGAAATGAAGTTGATTCTCTCTTTCTCTCTCAAAAAATATATAAAATAAAGAGTTCTGGGATTGTAGCTCAACTAGGGTTGTGGTGCCCTTGGGTTCAATTCCCAGTACCAAAAACGGACAGAAAGACCAAAACAAACAAATAAACAAAACATTGGGGGAGGGAGAGGGGCTTCTTGCCTGAGGACAGTTTGGATCTGTGACCCACGGATTCATGCTGCTGCTTCCCAAGCAGTGTCTGTGGGTACAGGCGGAACAGGATGCCAGTGTTTCGCTTAAGGGATGAGTCAGGAGCAGGGGTTGAGGTTTTGGGTGGTGATTAGCTCTACTTGTCATGACCCCAGGCTGGATACAGGGGGCCGTTGGGATTTGATGAGGGTTCCTGGGCCCCCGGTTATGGGTTCAAGCCCGGAGGCGTCTTTGTTGATTTCCTCTTTCCCTGCTACAGACCGAACCAGCTCCAGTCAGCCTCAGCCTCTACCACATCTGTGTCCTATCACAGGAGGGCAAGAGGGGGTGGGATGAGTCAGAACAGTCATTAGGGTCATTATCCCCAAATCTCAGAGACCATCTCTCTCACAGCTTCCTGTGCAAGGTCAAATTCCTGCAGCCGAATTCTTGGTGGCTACTTGATCGAGGTCCCAGTTTGCAACCCTAGAAGAGGCAGCTCATCCTGAGCCCGAATGTTAGAGTTTTTCCTTCTGTGAAATGAAGGTCTTTTGTTCTCGCAAGTTCTGTCCAACTGTCTGCACTCTGCTGCTGTCACCCCCTAAAGGACATATTTCTTTGAAGCTTTTGCTCCTTGATGGTTTGGCAGAGAGAAAACCTAGAAATCCTGATTTGCTGTTTCCCCATCCCAACTCTGCACGTGGCCCATAACCCACAGTCCTGGTCCCTGCGTGTCCATCCCTGGAGCTGCTCCTTTGATGAACTGAGCCTTCCACACACATCAGCCTCACTCCCGCACGACCTGCCATTTGTGGGGTGGCTTCAGGGCTGAGGTTCCAGGATTCTTCGGAGGAAAGGCAACTGTTGTGATGATTCCAACTCAATTCCATCCTAAGCAGCATCCTCTGCAGCCCTCATGGGGACAACCAGACTGAGGGACACAGAGGAGGGGATCCTACATACAGAGGCGGCCCACGGGGAGGCTACAGACGTGCACAAGGGATGGTTTCTAGACCGCTTGCCAAAATAAACTTAATGTCACTTCCCCATGTGCTCAGTTCAGATTCTGCTACCTGAGACAAAGGCTTCTCTCCCTGATCAAGGATGCCATGTTATAGCTATTTGCTTGCTTGTCTCTCTTCTCTGCTGGATTGAGACCTCCGCAAGGGCAAGGGTGGCTCTCATCCCCTCTGGATGGTTAGGCCCTGGCTCAGTGAACGTTAGCTGGGTGAGTAAATCAGCATTTCCTCTGGTCCTGTGGCTGGGGAATGGCAAGGGAGCTGATGCTCACCAGCGTCCTGGGCCTGCCCTTGAGGATCAGTACCCACGCCCCAGCAGCTGTCCAAACCCCACCCATGCCATAATCTCTCCCTTAAACTGTCACATTCCAAAACCTGCCCTTCCTTCCTAACTTCCTTCTCTTTAAAACTCCTGGGCTGGGAGGAGGGGACCAGTGTGGCCTCTGATACAGAGGGCTAGAGCGGCTGCTGACTCCCGGAGGGACCCCCCCACAGTAAGTTGCTTCCACAGTAAGCTTTACCCAGGCCTCAGTTGGGTCCTCTGTGAAATGGCCCAGAAGGACACCTATGGTTTGGGGAGCTTGGTTTGCTACAGCAAGTGCCTCTGACACTCACGGCTCCTCTGGCTCTGTCCCCCAGGGCGTGCTGATGTAAGGGTCATCACACAGCCCCTTGGTGGACACCAGGGATGGGCTTTAAGTGGCAATATCTGATCGGACACTTGTCTGGTTCACAGCGAGCCTGCAGCCTGGTCCTTCACCCTCTGCACAGGATGGGTGAGCTCCCAGACTGGGCTCAGGGCCACAGAGCTCAAGCCTGAGGCTGTGCCCATCAGGGCAGAGGGAAGAAGATGTGGTCAGGGCACGTCTTCTACCACTTGCCACCCCAGCCTCTCAGCCCCTCCCGATTTACTGCCCTCCTTCCCTTCTGGCTCTTAGCATCTTCTCTTGCTCTTCCTTTCTACCCTGCACAGCCAGTGAGAGCCCAAGTTCAGAAGCACACACCTGGGCTCCAGGGTAGCCGTTCCCACCTGTCGGCTGTGTGACCTGAGACAAATGGGCAAACCTCTCTGAAGCTCAGTCTCTGGGTGAAAATGGGGACAATGATAATTCCTGCCTCCTCCTGTTTTGAGGATTAAAAAACATAATTCACATGGAGCCTTTAGAACTCCTCCTGGAACATACTAGGCACCTGGTGAACATGCTAGGGATCTTATCATTACTAGTAGTGTCTACACAGTTTGGTCCTTCCTGGACCATCTACATGCTACCTGTGTGGCCCTGGATAAGCTGCTAGGCCTCTCTGAGCTTCAGATTTCCATCCCTGCAAAATGGCAATCATAATATCTTCCTCATATGATTTTTATTTATTTATTTATTTTTAAAGAGACAGAGGGACAGTGAGAGAGAGAAAGAGAGAATCAGTCCCCCCCCCCCTCCCCAGGGCTGAGGACCAAACTCAGGGCCTTTCGCTTGTTAGGCAAGAGCTCTACCACTGAGCTAAATCCCCAATCGCCAAAAATCAGTTTTTTAAAATTTAATTTTCCTTTTGTCTTTGCTCTGATACTTCATTGTGTACGTGGGGCTGGGATACGAACCCATGTCCTCGTGCTTGCCAGACAAGTGTCGCAATCGTGAAGCCACTGCTCCAGCTCCCCCGCCCCCATATGATTTTGAGGATGATTAAATGAGGCACTGGTTATAAGTAGGACAAGGATAAAATTCAATGCCTACACCAGGAAATTCTGAGGGCGAAGGAGAGCCATTACTAACGCTGTAGTCAACAGGCTCCCATCAGATTGGGCGATCTCCCTCCAGCACTTAGCACGGCTCTGGTTCCACAGTGTTGAGTTCAATTCATGTTTTTTTTTCTTTATCATCATCTCTTTCCTCAAAATCTTCCATCGTTGCAGTCCTCTCACCCCTGACCCCTACACACATTGCTTTTCTTTTTCTTCTCCCTTCTCTGCCTCTTGCTGAAGTCACTGCACAGCAGTTGTGAGCTCATCTTATTCAGCCCATCCTGTGGCTTAGAGAAACTGAGGCTCAGAGTGGGGAAGGGACCTCTCTGATTGCACGAACGTCAGCATGTCAGTTTCTCTTGCTCCATCACTGTCAAATCCAAACACCCTGCTGGCACATCATGAGGGCCTCCCAGTTTGGTCCTGATCATTCCCCCTGTCCCTGCCAACCTCATGCCTCCTCCCCAGCTCATTTGCTCACCGGGTGACCACAGAGATCAACCTAAGATGGAGATTGACTTGCAGGACAGGATCTGTGTAGAAAATTACCTCTGGTCCGTTCTCTCTCCACCACCATCCCTGCCCCTGCTGTAGCTCACCTCAGTTGTCCTTCCTCATGGCCTTGGGTGACAACAAAGATCCAAATGACACTACCCTTCTCAATTCTCTGTGCTGGCCTGGGAATGGTACCCAGTGAGGCTGGGCCCAGGAAGCTCTCATGCTGAAGCCAGCAGCATCGCCCAGACTCTGGATTCAGCATAATTGGTTTTTAATAGGCCCCATTATGACTCTGTTCTTAGTATGCATCCTGGATGCCTGAGCTCCATAGCTAAATGATTAACTGGGAAGATGCCTGGGGCCTTTCTGGGGCCACTGCCCAATCTCCCTTTCCTTCCTGGTCCTGCTTACCCATATATAGCAACCCATTGACTCTAACCAGTGTCTTACCCAGAGCCGAATCCACACAGAATATTCTACTCAATTCTTAAAATTGCTGAGATGAAAGATTATTGTAATTTAATAATGTCAAAATGGCCCTGTTCATTTGCTCACTCTGCTCAACTGGCAGGGGCTATGGAAGAATTACCCTGAGAAGAATACTGGGGCCACATCCCGACTCTGTAGGGAAGATCTCTGGGATCAACTAGTGATGTCTACCATGGACAGAGTTAGCGGGGTGGGGCTCCTGGTGACAGATGTCCTTCCCATCAGGATCTGGCATCTCACTTCTTCATGCCTCTTGCTATGAGGACCAGGTCCTCCCTAGAAGCCAGGAGGACTCAGAACCCCTGGGGAATTGAGTTCTATCCAATAAATAGTTTATATGCTAGGCATGATGGATCTGACCCCAACATTTTACAGATGGAGAATCGAGGTTCAGAGAGAGGAGTAACGATCACCCACCAAGTTAGTTACCAACCTGACATTGGAACTCCCCACACCAACTTTGTTCCTTCCTCAGCAATTAAACTTAGTGTTGCCAAACTTAAGACTAATGTTTTATCAAATGTTTAGGGAAGAGGGACCACCTAGGTAAACTCTGAAAATCAGATCCTGGTAGAAGCAAAGCCAGTCCCCTCTACACCAGATCTGATGCAAGAAGCAACCCCAGCTCTGGAAATAGGTGGTCTGTGATGTCCTCAGGGGAGCAGAGCCACCCAGAAGCTAGATGGATGTGGATGCCCGATAAGGCTATCAACCACCAGGAAGGAATGTGAAGAGAAGTTGAAGTGTGATAAAGAAATGAAAATACCTTTCTTTGCAAGTCAAAAAATAAACAAGAGCTGATTCATGTTATTGTCACCTGATCATAGCATCGAAATAGCAGGCATAGAATTAGGAACAGCCCCTAGAGACCTGTGAGTTTAGGGTCTTCGGTTCTGCTTACCAGCTCATCACTGAACCCTAGTATCTAACAGATGAGTTTCTGGGCAGGAGGAGGACTATATTAGGGCACATTTTCTAAGTCTACTATTTACAAGGCCCAACTTTGAGATGTTGTGACAGAGGACAGCATGTAGCAGGCCTAAGAACATCCGTATTATAACCCCCATTTTACAGATGAGAAAACAGAGGCACCAAAGGCAAATTCCCTTGCTCAAGGTCATACAGCTCTTTTCTCCTCTGATAGAACTGCTCTTGCCCTCCAGTGGTGGGAACAGGAAATAGGAGAAGATGGGGCCCATGGGGCCTCTTTCTCCTGTCCACGCAGCCCACCACCCCCAACAATGCCTAGAGACGTCTCTGGATCCACATAATGTGCATGGGGGAGAGAAGATTTGAGATCTTCCCTCACCTTTCTGCTCCTGCGTCCTCCAGTTCATCTAAGCCTGCGAGGAAGACCTGTCCCAACCCAGCCTCTGCATGAACACTGCTCTGGGGCTGTTCCTCTCCGTCCCCAGGCTTCCATTTTCTGGTGAACACCAGGGAATAGCTTATGGACCAACCAGCTCTAAAATCCTAACAAGCAAAGATCAAAGTTTTTTTTTAAATCTCACAGATGCTCCTAAAAACTCCTATCACGGGCCTGCATGCCCCAAGGTCCCCAGGCCCTGCCCACTCACCTGCCATGCGACAGCCAGACAGACTCCTTGCCTCCTCACAGTGGCGTGTGGACTGTCAGGATGGTGCGTCACAGTAGCCAGCCAGACCCACATTAACAAGGAAAGTCTCAGGACACTCCTAGGCAGGAAAGTCAGAATTCAAAAGAGGAGGCGTGGCCCTCCTCAGCCCAGGAGTGACACCTACGAGACACATAATCACCCAGTAATTGCCATGGCTTGCACCTACGAGGTGTCCAGTGTGGGAGTGGATCCAGCCAGGAACCTTCTGAAACATGGAGTTGAGAGCTGGACCAGGTGCGGAGCGGAGTCCCAGAATGGTCACAAGATTGACAAGATGCAGAATGGGAGGGAGAGGAGTGGGAGAGGTCTCGGGTTTATGGTCAGACATTCTTACTCCTCACCACAACTCCTGGATGAGAAATGAAGCTCAGAGTGAAGCCCCTCAAGGGAAGTGGTTACAAGCTGCCGAGCTGGGACCAGCAGGAGCCACGGCATCCAGTCCAGGGCTGCATCTTCTCCTGGGTGCGATGAGAAGATTCCTGGGACCATGGCGCCCCTTTCTTCTGTAGGCACCTACAGAAGCACAGGCCCGTGATCTTTATGCAGCGACAAGCCCCCAGCACCCCACATCCTCCCTGTATACCCATGGACAGGCTCAGCCTCTACTGAGAAGCCCTGAGCCTTGGAGGAATGACTTGAGACCCACGCAGCTTGGTGTGCTGCCTTCACACTGTGACCCCACCAGGTGGGGGTTCTTCTCATGGCCTTAGTGACTTGAAGACAGTATCTCCCCTTCTTGGGACGACTAAGAGGGGGATTTAAGACAACTCGTGGACAGAGCCCAACTCATGTGTTCCTCCCCTAGTGGACACTGAACACGCTGGCCATCACTCATAACTTGGGCCATTCCTTAGAGAGTGCCCCCAACTTCGGGGTATGAAACATTCCCATTTGGGACCTCTGAACTTTCAGGAGGGGAGATGATGATGTGATGCTGTTTTGCCTCTGCATCCGTCCTGGAACTGGGAGAAGACCCTCGCCTGGCTTCTCACGGGGACATCTGGACATCTTGCAGGACCTCCCCTATTACGACTCATCTGCCAGGGGTGATAGTGACCCGTAGTCTTGCTTCACAGTGTGTCTTGACTCCAGAATCTGGGTCCAGAGTGGAACTTCGAGACCTGGTAGCCACAGCTGTCCCCTCCCAGAACCTTGGAATCTCCAACTGTTAACTGAAGGGTTGTGATTACGTTATTCTTTAGGGCCATTCTAGCTCAGAGGCTCTGGCATTCCAGGCCTCTAAAATCCTCTGTGTAATTAAGGAGCTGAGATTTTATTTTCTTGGAAGCTGGTTGGGAAGTTCATCTTTGTAGGGGAAATGCTTTGATGGATGGCTTGGGGCTTTCAGAGGTGGGGTGTAGCTGAGCCGGAGAGGAAGGGGCAGAATCTGAGACAGGAGCAAGGAGGGGCAAGCAGCCAGCCATGGGCCAGAGCTGTGTGCTGTGACCGTTCCCTGGGATCACCCAAACATTCAGGAAACTGTATAAAAACCCCAAGTATTTGATGTGGTTGGATTTCTTATAGAAAGTGGCAAAGAGGTCGAGTTCTGCTTGATGCAAAGCAAACATATTTACTGGCTTTTGCAGCCGGCGTAGCCTTATAATTATTGCCATCTGGCACCAGCCCAGGGAAGCTCCTTCCCCAGGGCCCTGCAGCCTGCTGCCCCAGTGGCTGGCTAGACCCCCAGGCCCTAACGAAGCTGCTTTTCTGCCTGTGCAGGATCAGGCTCCTCCCCACTAATGACAGTCTTATTTAGGGCCCTTTCATGTTTCATCTTGGGTTTGCCTGGACAGGGTCTCCCAGAAGACAGGGCATTCAAAATCACTTCCCTTCCCAACTCCAAATAATAATTCATATTCAGATTTAGGGGACTGCACAGTTGCCTGGCAGCAGAGCCCCTAGGTTCTTTTATTTCTGGGCCAAATTGGCTGTGTGATCCTCAGTAGGATCTTCACCAGTGGAATAAGGTGCAAGCTAGTTTTTAAGGGTTCTGACATTCTCTGATTCTAAATGATCAGGCTAGAGATGGTAGATAGGAGTCAGAGACTGGAAGCAACTCAGATACCCCAAAGTAAACACCTGGGTCCATACCTGGCGTAGGATGGGTGCTCCACAAATTAAAATCTGCGCCTGTGGAGTAATCAGATATTTTAAAAGCAGTTTAATTGCTCTTCTGTCTATAAAGATAATATGTACGCATATAGAAAACGGAAGGAATACAAGCACAAACACACAAATACATTTACATAAATCAAATTGTGCATGGAAGCCGTTTTGTAACCTGAGCTTTCTCTCTCTTTCGCAATCCCTGCAGTAGATATGTGTTGGTCGTTACTGGTGTCACCACGTGTGAATTTACATGATTTAGCTAACTCTTCCCAAATCTGTGCAAATTTAATTTCTTTCCTGTTTTCTGTCCTTATAAAGAAATATAATATTTTTTTTGCGTGCGTATTTTGGTGTATTTCTTTAATGGAACAATTTCTAAGAAATGAAATTATTGAGGTGAATCTGTTCTTCCCAATAGCAATCTCACGTACCAGCATTTATCTGGTGGATCCACACTTGTGTCTGTAGACTTAGGTACAAGGGCATTTATTACAACATTGATTACATCAGAGATGAAGCCGTTCATGGCTACCTCAATGGGTTAAATTACAATATATCCATGCAGTCATTCAAGAAAGTAGATGGTTTGATGCATGTTGGACAGGTCTCTCCGATACATCACTAAGCTAAAAATAAAAGTAAGGTTTAAAAAAAGGAGGCAATAGAAGCCAGGAGTGGGGGAGAAAATTGGTTTCTGAATGCTTAGAAATGTTTTACTGTGGGCATCTACTATCTTTTCAAAAAATCATTTAAAAGAATGACAACACTGTGGGATATTCTGCTGGGCTTCCCTCTATGTACACACATATTTTCTTTTCTCTTTCTTTCTTTCTTTATTTTATTTATTTATTTTTTTGTGTACCAGGATGCTTAACCATTGAGCAACATCCCCAACCTTTTTTTTACTATTAAATATATTTTTATTTTGAGACAGGGTCTTGTTAAGTTGCTTAGGGTCTCATTAAGTTGCTGAGGCTGGCTTTGAACTTGCGATCCTCCTTCCTCAGCCTTCCCAGTTGCTGGGACTACAGGTGTGTGCCACTGCACCAGGCTATGCTTCCAACCTCTCTAACCAACTCATTCTTTAGCACCAAACTCCAGATCAAATGGCAAGGAAGTCAGGCTAAAGCCCCTGTCCTTTGGGGGAAAGTGGAAAGAGATAGAGGTCTTCCTGTGGACAGTGGAGGATGGAAGCAAGGCAGAGGCCAGTGTGGTCACCACCTTGGAATAATGAGGGCTTCTTCACATGCTTAAGACATCAGCCAACTGCAGGTACCAGACCAATTTTTTTTTTTTAAGAGAGAGAGAGAGAGAGAGAGAGGAAGAGACAATCAATTTTTTTTTTTAAATAAAGAGAGAGGGACAGTGAGAAAGACAGAGAAAGAGAGAAACAACTTTATTTAGTTTTTCACATGGCCTTAGTTGCTCCAACACTCAGTTGTGTACGTGGTGCTGGGGTTTGAACTCGGGTCCTCATGCTTGCCAGGCAAGCGCCGAAACCGCTGAGCTACCTCTCCAGCCCCGAGACAATCAATTTTATTTAGTTTTTCATCTGGTTTTTTTTGCTCCAACACTTTGTTGTGTATATGGTGCTGGGGTTTGAACTTGGATCCCCACACATGCCAGGTAAGCACGATACCACTGAACCACCCCGCCAGCCTCCCAGATCAACTTTTAAAAATAATTTCAAATAAAAATATCAGAATAATCATCTTGGGGAAAATAAGAATTTTATTGAGTTTACTTAATTTTGACTTCATTGTTGTTTTAATTATATGGCTTGGGAGGGCCCTGTGATATTTCCAGCGCTCAGGATGTCTGTCTAGCCCTGCCTCAGGTGTTCAGATAGCTGTGAATCTGAGGGAGTCTTTCAGCCAGCAGCGGAGGCACTGCTGGGGGACGGGGCAGACAGGCTCTGGGGCCTTACCTCAGACTTCCTGCTATAGTTTGGATCTTAAATGTCCCTGAAAGGCCCGTGTGCTAAAGGCTGGTCCTGGGGTGGGGGGTTGGAAACTTTAAGAGGTGGGGCCCAGTGGCAGGTCTTCATGCTGTCTGGGGCGTGCTCTTGAAGGGGACCTTGAGACTTATTCCCATCCTCTTCCTCTCTTCTCATCTTGGCCATAAGGTAGGTATTTTTGCTCTACCTCAGGTTCCTACTCTGCCTCACCACATGCCTAAAACAACAGAGCTAATCTATCAAGGAGTGAAATCTCCAAAACTGTGAGCCAAACAACCTTTCTCTCTTTGTACATTGATTATCTCGAAAACTTTTATAGTAACATAAAACGTCTAACACAACCCCCAAACCAGAAACTGCATTTGAACAGTTGCTCAGGTGATTATGAGCACATTAAAATCCAGAACCCTCTGCCTAAAGCAGTGGTCCTCAAAGGGAGATTCAGGGTCTCTTAAGACTCTCTTAGGAAATTTCACAACCCAATTAAGGTTTTGTTTGTTTGCTATTTCACTCTCGTTCACTCATGAGTGGAATTTTCCAGAGACCATATGATATGTGGTATTGTAAAAATTGAACAGAGAAGCCCCTATGAGAATCCAGCTGTTTCCTATTAAGCCTTCCATTTAAAGAGCTGTGAAAACAACCACAATGATAAAATCCCAAACAACACCAATAATAACAACAACACATCTAAAAAAAACACTTGAAACAATGCCACTCTAATACTTGTTTTGGTTTTGGAAAATTCAGTTATTTATTACAAGTGTATGATATTTGTGTTAAGATGCAATGGGTTTATTATTTTTAAATGAACTAATGAATAATATTTT
>PVKS010037729.1:0-18431 GCA_004027875.1 Aplodontia rufa
AAAAATAAATAAATAAATAAAGGGCTCGCTTCTTTCATAGGCTCTCAGGGAAAATTGTTTCTTGCCTCTTCTAGCTTCTATTGTATTCCTCATTGACTGCATCTCTCTAACCTCTCAGTCTTTACATGGCCTTTCCTGTGTCTTTTCCTTTTTTATATTTTACAAGAACATTTGTCCTTGCAAGTTTTATGGCCCACTGATATAATCCAGGATGATCTCATTGGGAGTTTGAATTCTATCTGGAAGACCCTTTTTCCAAATTAGGTCACATTCAACAGTTCTGGGCGTTATGGACATATGAACCAAATTAGTTGTTGAACTAATAAACTATAAACCAAACTATGGTTTGGTCAAATGATTAATTTTAAAGTTCTGCATAAATTTATAGATAACTTTAGAACCGAGAGATATTTTTTTATTTCTTGGTCAAATATAATAACATCCAGACTAGATACACAAGGAGACATGATGAACTGTATCAACTGACTGTTTTCCCCTCAAGGAGATCACAATATTTTTTTTAATCCACAGAGGCAATTATGGATCATTCTTTTGAATAAAGAAGAAGTGAATAATATGATTATTGTGTTGTAAATGGGAAATAAAGACAGAAGGGTAATCCAGTTAATGTTTACAGTTTAATTAGAAATGCTGACAGAAAACTCATAGTGTTGGTAGAGCTCCTTATTAGTCCTGGCAACATGGCTGTACTGCCTTGTCTTCTTATTTTCTTTCTCAAATTTCAGTCTCTAGAGCCAAAAATGTTCTATTTTGCATGCATCAGTAACAATGAGCAGTTTACATTTAGCTACCCTCTGTAACAGGCAGCAGCTGTCTGGGAGTCCTCATTCTACTGTGATAAGCAAGTCTGTTGTTTGATTCCTCACTGGTTCAGTGCACATGCCAACGGTGGGTGAAGGGTTGGGTACAGAGGAGAGCAAAGAGACAAAGACATTCCTTTTCTAAATAAACAAAGAAAGGTTGTTTCAAAATTCAGCTTTCTGTTTTTGTTTCCAAGATCTATAATTCATTTTCAAAATGTTTGGATACACTCTTGGACATAATGCTTTGCTTTGGAACATATGCATAGCATTTTTTTAAAGGACAGTGAGAGAGAGAGAGAGAGAGACAGAGACAGAGACAGAGAGAATAATTTTTTAATTGAATTTTTCACATGGCTTTCGTTGCTCTGATACTTGTGTATGTGGGTGCTGGGGTTTGAACCTGTGTACTTGCACATGCTGGGAAAGCACCATAACCTCTGAGCCACCATTCCAGCCCCATCATATGCATAACATTTTGACAGCAAGCACACCTTTGAACTGGTGCACAGCTATGGCATATTGCACTGTGTACCAAAAGGATGAATGCACAAAAGTATTTATCCATAGTCAGAAATAGAACTAGGTACTCACTGACTAAGGGTTATTTAAGTGGACACACTTAAATAGGAATTAGGAGAGTGGAATACTGATTGAAATCTAACTATTTTTACTTGCTATTAAAAATCTGTATGTAAACATTCCTAATAGGTATGGTAACAATCCATTTTTTCCTTATAAAGCACTATTTACTTAGTTTCTATTACTAAATAAGCACTAATCACTTGGTGATCCACTTTCATATCCCTAATTTACTTTTCAAAGCACATGTTTTATGTCCAAGCTAAGAAAATGGTGGACACGGATCAGACATTGAGTGCCTGGCTCACCTAAGGTGGAGGTAAGTGAAAGTCAGGGAAAAGAAGGTAGTCATTTGCCTCTTGGGTTATTTCTGACTGTTGCATGTTCTATTCTTCTATTAGTGCTGAAGACTTAAATGAAGAACAAACATCTAGGATGACAAAACCATTGATTGAGAATTGATTATATGTAAGAACTTTAATATTCATAACTTCACTAAACCACAATATCCCCATTAGGTAGGCATTTGCATTCTTATATCACACATAACCGAGGTAAGGATTTAAAGGCTAAGTAACTTTCTGGTGGTCTCACCAAGCAAGAATTTATGGGGAGGTCTATTTTTTTCCAAACTCCATGCTTTGATAAAAGAAAAATGCTGAGAGGTATTCTAAATTTAGTTACAAAGGTAAGATGCAGGATGGCAACGTGGGTCGTGGGTCAGGGGTGGGGTAAGATAGATAACACCTACTGGCTGAAGCCAACTAAACAATTAATTCACATTCCTGCATGAATGTTAGAAATTTGACTTAAAACCCCTGGAAGTTGACTCCCAGGAGCCACTACAAGCCTGCTTATGCATGAACTTTCCATACTATTAACTCCCACCAATCCAGAAGCAAGGTAAGCAAGTACCTTTCCTTATGAACTGTCCTGCTATCTTAACACTATATTATCCCACCTCTCTCTTTTTTTTTTTTTAAAGAGAGAGGGACAGTGAGAAAGAGAGAGAGGGAGAGGGAGGGAGAAAGAGAGAATAAATTTTATTTAGTTTTTCATATGGCTTTCATTGCTCAGAGACTTCATTGTGTACATGGTGCTGGGGTTTGAACTCATGTCCTGGTGCATGCCAGGCAAGTGCCATAACCGCTGAGCCACCGCTCCAACCCTATCCCACCTCTCTTATCTTCAATCAATGTCAGTTCAGTGCAAACTATTTATACATTCATTACTCAAGTTTTTTATTCTTGGGTTTTAGATCCAGGGTGACATTGGCTTCAGAGTATGAATTTGTGAGTGTTCCTTTCGTTTTTATTTCATGAAATAATTTGTGGATGATTGGCATTAGTTCTTTAAAGGTCTGGTAGAACTCAGCTGAGAATCCTTCTGGTCCAGGAGAGATTTTTTTTGTTGGAAGGATTTGTTGTTGTTTGATATTGGTCTGTTTAGGTCTTCTGTATCCTTTTGATTCAATTTAGGTAAATCCTATGTGTCTAGAAATTTGTCAATATCTACTAAATTTTCTAATTCATTGGAATATAAATTTTCAAGATAGCTTCTAATGATCCTCTGAATTTCTATGATGTCTACTGTGATATTTTCTTTTCAATCTCTTATTGATTTGGGTCTTCTCTCTCTTTTGGTTAATTTAGCTAAGAGTTTATTAATCATGTTTATATTTTAAGAACTAACTCTTTGTTACATTTCTCTTTTGTATTTTTTATGTCTCAATTGTATTAATTTCAGCTTTGATCGTAATTATTTCCAATCTTTTACTGGTTTTGCAATTAGTTTCTTCTTGCTGTTCTAGAGCCTTGAGATGTAACATTAGACTATTTATTTGAAATCTTTGTGTTTCTTTCCTAATGTACACACTCAGTGTTATAAACTTTACTCTTAGAACTGTCTTTATACTGTCCAGAGATTTTGATATGTTGTATCTCTCTTCTCATATGTTTATCAAAAATTTCTTTTATTTCTTCCCTGATTTTGTCTATGATCCATTCTTCATTCAAAATCACATGATTCAATCTCAATATGTTAAAATGATTTCTGATTTCTTTATATTATTATTGATTTCTAATTTCATTCCATTATTATCTAATAAGATGCAAGGAATTATCTGGATCTTTTTTATTTGTTAAGACTTGCTTTGTGTCCTATAATGTGCTCTATTTTAGAGACAATTCCATGTGAAAGTGAGAAGAAAGTGAACTTGGTTGTTGATGGATGAAATATTCTATAGATGTCTGTTAGGTCCATTTTATTAATAGTATTTTTTATGTCTAAAGAATCTTTACTTACTTTATGTCTGCATGATCCATCTGTTGGTGAGAGGTGTGCTGAAGTCACCTAGTAACATTATATTGAGCCTTTATACCAAGTAGGGTTTGTTTCATAAAAGTAGGTGCACTGAAATTTGGGGTATGAACATTTTACAGTCATTATATCCTGTTGTTGAATGGCTCTCTTAACCAGTATGACATGACCTTCTTTGACTTTTTAAATAAATTGTGGTTTGACATGTATTTTCTATATATGAAAGTAGTTATTTCTGCTTGCTTTTGGTGACCATTTTATATAGTGTATCTTTCTCTAACCTTTCATCTTCAGCCTATGGATGTCTTTGCTGTACAGTGAGATTTTTACAAGAAACTTATGGTTGGTTCTCATTTTTAATCCACTCTGCCAGTCCATGTCTTTTAATCAAGAGTTGAGGCCATTTTACATTCAGTGTGATTATAGAAACATGACCTACATTTCTTGTAATTTGGATTTATTTCTAATCTTTAATGCAGACTTAGTTGTCTTTAGTTGGTTACTCTTCTGTTAGGATACATCTGTTTGCTGGATCTGATATTTGTTTTTCTTCATTTCTTCTGCATATAACATTTCAGTAAGTGTTTTACGTAGTGCTGACTTAGTAGTCATGATAGTTTTGTTGGATATAGCAATCATGATAGGCAACCATTATCTGGCTTTTAGAATCTTGGATGAGAGATATATACAAGTTTAACTGGTTTACCTCTAAATGTGACCTGATGTTTTTCACTTCTGGCTTTTAAAATTCTGTCCTTGTTTTCTGTTAAGACGTTTTAATTATAATGTGATTTGTGGAGGATCATTTTTGATCTTGTCTATTTGGGATTCTAAATGTCTCCTGAGTTTGGATATTCATCCCATTCCCAAGTTTGGAAAAAAATATAATGCTATTTTAATGAAAAAGTTATATGTTACTTTAGTTTGTAATTTGATGCCTTCTTCTCAACCAATGATTGTTATATTTTAATATTGTTAATATTTTAATGTTATTCTAGATTTCTTGGATATTCTGGTCATGGTCTCTTACCATATTTTCTTTATTGCTGACTGTGTTTTCAAGATTATATACGTTGTCTTCAAGGCCTGAGATCTGTCTTCTAAGTGGTCTGATCTATTTACAATGCTCTCAACTGAATTTTTAATTAGATTTATCAAGTCTTTCATTTACAGGATTTCTGTTTTGTTCTTTTTCAGAATTTCTATCTCTTAATTGAAATGTTATTTCACTTCCTTACTTTCAACCTTAGTTCATTTCTTAGGTCTTTTTTTCAGTTCATTGATCATTTTAACTATGAACTTTCTATATTCTGTATCTGACATTTCCTCTACTAATGTCAATGGGATAAGTCCACAATATTGAAGACTTATGAGCTCTTAGATGGACTTATTCCCTTGTGGTTTTTTTTTCATATTTCTGTCCATCTGCTGGGATCTTCCACTTTTATGCAAGGTACTATTTAGTGAGTTTCTTTTATCAGGGTGAGTAAATATCTAAGTATTAATACTGCCACTCATCATGTACCTGTTACTGTGCACAGAATCCACCACCACTTCAAGAGAAACTCCTAAACCCAATTAACTGCATTCATTTCAGAACAAAGCCATATATCAGTAAACCTTTGAGGAAAAAATTTTATTGAAAATATTCTCCACAATTCCCCTATTCCAAATATAAAATTGGGATAATGTTCTTGAATAGATTGTGAAATTAGTTCTTAAAGGTAATAAAATTCCTACTGAACTACATAGGGATTGAAAAGAGAAAAGAAAAAAAAAGATGGATAAAGAGAAAATAAGAAAGAGAAAAGAGAAAAAATAATAGAAACTGTTTTAGTTATCTTTTTTGCTGCTGTGACCAAAAGACCCTACAGACACAACTGGGTTTATTCAGGGTTCATAGTTTCACAGGTCTCAATCCATAGATGGCCATTTTCACTGTTCTGGGCCTAAGGTGAGGCAGAACATCATGATTGAAGTGTATTAAGGAGGAAAGCAACTCAAGAAATGACAATCAGGAAGCAGAGAGATTACTCTGCTCACCAGGGACAAAATATATATACCCTGAAGGCACATTCCCAGTGACCTACCTCCTCCAGCCATATCCTATCTGGTTAAGGTCACCACTCAGTGAATCCATTCAACTAGATTAATGCACTAATTAGGTTAAGGCTCTCACAACCCAAACATTTTACCTCTAAACTCACTTGCATTATCTAACACATGAGCTTTTGGGAGACATCTCATATCTAAACCATAACAGACACTAAAATAAAAAGAAGAAAACAGGAGGTGGGGTAGAGACAGGAGCAGACAATGCAAGAGGGAAAAGAGAGACTAAGAAGAGCAAGTGTAAATCTGAGCTTGGAGGAAAAGATAGAAATAATAATTACAATTAATGCTTTAAAAGATCTAATTTCAACCAACAATATTAAGCTTTTGAAAGTAAAAGGATGACAACGGAAGAAATGATGAAATTAGCCAAACCCAAATATTTTCCCTCATTTGTGGAGCTAGAGCAAAACCCAGGCTTGGATGAAAAGTTAAACTCATGTACTAGACTCACCAAAGTTGAAGCAACACATAATCTAGGGGAACCATAGATATGTGGGGGCTGGGGAGGAAAAAGGAGGGAGGGAGGGGAGATGGAGGGATGATAGGTAGGGATTTAGGTGGGGAATCAATAATGTAGTTTACTTTTTACTACCCTGAGAAGCCCAATAATACTTAAGCAATAATTTAATTCTGGAAAATGCACAAATATGTGTACATATATGTATATCTCTCTGTGTGTGTGTTTGTGTGTGTGTGTGTGTGTGTGTGTGAGAGAGAGAGAGAGGGAGGGGGGAGAGAGATATTTGTATCTGTTATGGAGGAAATATAGAAGAGTCAACAGATGGGGTGTCGGTGATGTGGGAGTGATTCTGGATTAGGATCGGGGCATATCATATTGTTACTATATATGTATTTATGATTGTACAACAACAAAACTCAACACAATTTAAAAGAAACTTTAGAAGAAATATAATCAATTGTGTTGAGGGCTGAAATACCAAAGAGTAAGGTAACACCTATCAATTCAGTATGACAAGTGATATCTGCAAGACCAAAACTGACATCAGATTATGATATTCTGTGCCACACTATCTGAGATGTGAGGATTTCTTAATGAGTCTTCCTGATTTAAATTCCATAAGGATTTGGTGCCCATCACTCCTCAGCTTACGTCTATGTTTCCCTGGGTATGTGTATGGAGGTAACTATAACACCAGGACACCTCATGTATGATTTTATGAAGCACCCTCCAATCTTGTGTGTCCAGGCACCTACCAGCTTTCTGTTGGGTAAGAGAAGATGGACCCTAATTGTAACTTGGCATACAGGTTATTCCCTGTCAGGTGGTACAGTCTTGTATATTCTCCTGAAGAAAAACTCTGCACAGCCAGTACTGTCAAATCATGGTGTGGGTTCCCCCTGTATATTCAGAGTGTGTGGGGTGTGGCAGTCTAAGATAAATATACAGTGGCCTGGATGAAGTGGTGCTGGGTGGCCCTTGGGAAGTAGAGGGCTTCTTTCCCCTCTGGAGTGCATAGGTTGCAGGTCAGTAAGCTTTTTTCTGGAATTGCTAGGAAGTGGCTAGTATCTGAAATGCTCCTCTATAAGCCCTTTGTGGGTGTACTGTATTGCATAGACTGAAGGCTCTCTAATGGCTTCTTAGGGTGTTATCTTCAAGAAATGCCTTTTGTGAGTTCATGAATCTGAATTAGAATTGTATCAAATGGCAACTCTGTGACAAACAGCTATGGATCCTCTGAGAGGTGCTGGGGCACAGCTGCCACTTCCTTGGTTGCTACAGTCACTGATTCTTGTTAGTCAATCCAGAAACCCAAGTCTGTATATTTGGTGGGCATTGCATTCGCAGGCCATTTTTGTTGGGTGTTGGGGTACAGAGCTCAGAGCTGTTGCTGACTGCTGTGGGTCAAGGAGCACCTGCTCCCCTCTGCAAGGGTTTTTTGGTAGCAGTCATATCCAATTGCTTGGTGGCTGTCTTCCAA
Source organism: Aplodontia rufa (assembly GCA_004027875.1). Taxonomy (NCBI): domain Eukaryota; kingdom Metazoa; phylum Chordata; class Mammalia; order Rodentia; family Aplodontiidae; genus Aplodontia; species Aplodontia rufa. The sequence goes on from PVKS010037729.1 coordinate 7,778, forward strand.
CTGTGAGGCTTACAAATGCAGAGTCTCTGGGGGGGTGGCTTGTCACACAGAAGCATCCACCCTGACTGCTGTGGGTTCCATCACCAGGGTAGGGTATCAGTTGACTCATCTTTGCTTGAGCTCCTACAGCCCATGACTGTAGGAAAAGTGGGTTGGGGTTAATATTCCCTGGGATTCACTGGCCGTAGGGTCAGTTCCACCCCATTGCCACTGTCCATGGTGAGACAGGTAGTTTCAGTAACCTCCAGCTAGTAGTGATCTTTCTACCAGGCTCCTTCTGGATGGATTACAGAGACAGCCCATTCCAGTGGCCTTTCGTTATTTGGTACTGTCCCTAGGTGGGGAGAAGCTACATAGATTTAGTTTCTTCTGAGGAGGCTGGCTAGCTGTGGTCTCTATAAAAAGGTTTTCTGCCAACAATTTGGGCTGAATTGTGAGCTTTCCTTCACTATCTGTATTGTACCTGTACCATTTAACTTGGTCTGCCTCTCTTTCAAATTGCTATTGCAGAAATAAGGTTGTGGGTTTTGCCTCTCCCTCTTTCTCTGTTATTCTTCCCTTTTGACCCACCCTAGTCAATATTTGAGGTCAAGGAAATATTTTCTTATTTTTTGCTTTAGCAACCAAATTCCAAGTCTCTGTGAGTATCAAGCTGCCCAATATTGAAATTCAGAGTAACTCTGTCACCCACATCTCTGGTCAGCTATTCTGCCACTGCTTTGATTCTGCTTTGCTGCACTGCAGAGAAACTAAAGGTTGCTGCCAAATCCACTTCAACATCTTCTTGAAACCAATGGTGCTTTTTAAATAATCATCTCAAATATGAGAAAACTCAAACTCAAGGAGATGAATTAATTTACCCAAGATCATGCAACTGGTAGAAACAGGACAAGAACCCAAGCACTCTAGTTTTAGAGACTCCCCTATCTGAATCATTATACTTCAAAGGGAAATAACATATTCACAGGAATATGGGATGCATATTAAGTTCAGAATATTTACATAATAGGAACAGGTGTCCAAAAGCCAAAAGCTGTGATTATGGAGAGACTTACTGATGACTGCTGTCAAGATGATATGGCAATAACTCTTAGTAACTTACCTGCAAACTTGGGAGATCACAATAATAATACGTGAGGTTTGCCCTGACTCTGCTCTCCTGTGGATGAATGGAAGTAAAATGCTCTCATTTCTTGGACTATTTTTATGCCTGCTTTTAAATACCCAACAGAAAGTACAAATACTTTGAAGTACAATGGGTTGGTATGCCAGGGACATTTCTGAATAGTCTTATTTGATTACTATTAAGGGCAAAAAAGAAATATGAAGGGACTATTTTAAAGACAATCAAATCAAATATAAATGCTATTAAATAGGGTTAAGGATACCAAATAAAAGGCTACATTGTAGAACAGAAAGGCAAGGTTGGTCATAGAAACTAACACATGCACAAAGAGAACAAAGGAAATTGTGGAGAGAAATGTGTACCAATGCTCAAAAAGACCTTGCAACTGATTGATTTGATATGCTTATATATTAATTATAACTGGGGATAATTTAAGCTTATTTTTGCATTGTGCCCATATTAGAAAGGCAAATGTGTTACTCTCGCCCCTTTATCAAGAACTAGAATAAGTGAAAGAGACCGTTGATTGCAAATTAAAATGCTAATTTCTTTCCATTTTAATTTTTGATAGATTCTTATTGAGAGCTACTGATTTTAGAAACTTTCAAGTACTACAATAGCTTTCAGTCTACCGAATCCCTGGGAGATTGCCTCTGGGGTCAATTTGTTTCAGCCTCTCTTCTGAGTTAATCTAAAGTGCCATCAGAATGAGTAAATGCCACCCGCTGGTAGAGAAGACACTTTGAATTTATATTTTAAGTCATGTAATTGTGTTCTCAAATGCAAACAAGAAATTGAGAATACTAACTGTGTGAGTCAGCTTCATGTTACTATAATAGAATTCCTGAAATAAATAACTTCAGAAAGAGGAATAATTTATTTTGACTTACAGGTGGGGATTTTTCAGTTCATGTTTGGCCCTTTGCTTTGGGGCTTATGGTAAGGCAGTACATCATGAAGGGAGCATGTGGTAGAAGAATAAGCTTCTCATCTTATGTCAGACAGGGAGCAAAGAGAAACAGGAAGGGGTGGAGTCCCAATATCTCTTTCAAGGGTATACCCCCAAAGACCTAACTTCCTACTACTAGGCCACCTCCTAAATGTCCCACCTCCTTTTATTAGAGCCACTAGCTGTGGATCAAACCTTTAACACTTGGTTCTTTGGCAGGCAAAATTCCAAACACAGTACTAGCTTCTAAGAAAATGCAAATATACATTGAAAAGGTGTTGAAAAGGATGACCAGGATTGTGTAGTAGTAGTAGTAATAGTGGCAGCAGCAAGTACAAAGGTAATGGTAGTAATTACACAGTGCTAGCTAAGCTTTAGTGCATGCTTACTTGGTATGTATGATTGATCCAAGGGTCTTACAAGTATTCTGCATTTTAATCTTCAAAACAATCCTTTAGATGTTATCATTATCTGGTCTATAGATAAGCAAAATAAAGACAAGTTCAGCTAATTGTCTAAGGTCACATAGACAGAAAGGTGAGATCGGAAACCACAGTCTGACTCCAGGTTCATGCTATAACCAGCTGGAGTTCTAGGGCTCTTTAGACTGTGTAGGGAGCTTCCTATGATTCAAATTGCTCAAAGTCAATAAAACCAACTTGAGAAGTCAGGATTGTCTTTGTTTTCTATGCCTGGAGAACCAGAGATGAAGTGTACAAAAATAGGAAATTCTAGGTCATTCTTTAATAGAGAATGCTATAAAAACAGGAAATTCTAGAAGGTTATTCTTTAATAGAGAAAATTATAGTTTGTAATAAGAACACATCTATCACCAAAATCAATTCCAATGTATCCATTGGAGTGCCTCCCACACAGAAAGTACTTAATATCTGTTGACTAAATAAAGATAGGGCATTTTCCTACACAACATAGAATTATGAATTAATTTTGATAATTTTTATTGAGTGCCTTCCATCTGTCAGGCCCTACTCTGATTACCAGGAAAGCTAACAGTGAGCCAGTCAGGCAAGATTATATGCTCTGGTGGCACTTACATTATAATGAGAAAGATAGACAACAGTAACTTTTGCATAAATAAAATGATTCCAGATATTAAGTACTGTGATAAAAATCAAATCAACCATGTGAGTGTATTACTAAGTTGAGTGGACTTAATAGACCTTTCTTTGAATGATAATAAAAAAGCATGCATGGGGGCTGGAGCAGTGGCTTAGTAATTGGTGTGCTTGCCTGGCATGTGCTAGGACCCAGGTTCAAACCCCAGCACTACATGTACAACTAAGTGTCTGAGAAACAAAGGTCAGATGAAAAAACAATAAAAAAATTTTTTTTCTCTCTCTCACACACTCTCTCTCTCTTAAAAAAAAAGCGGCATGCATTAGTATGAGTGCATTAGTATGAGGGAACTCAAGGGAAACAGATTTAAGGATGAGAATGAAGGGACAGTAGTCATTAATTGGCTTTGGTAAACTTAAATTAAAATTGTTCAATTTCTATATTGAAGAAATAGAAGTTTTTAAATAATCAACATTCTAATGGTACTTGAAGCCACAGAATTATATTAAATATAATAGGAGATATATGATTTATTAATTTAGTGCAAACCTATGATAATTGGCTATTTCCAAATCAAATGAGAGGAAATGGACTTACTTTGTAGAAGAACCGTGAAGAGAAATATCACCTGTGAACCTGGCTAACAGGCTTTGGTCATGTGGAATACTAAGTGTCAGAAAGTCCAGATAAAGACAGCACAGGGCCAAGCAGTCAGTAATGCTTAAAAATTGTCATAGGCCTTCCCTCCATTTCAATTCCTGGGTGCTATGATTACATAAATTTCTCCAGACTCGACCACTGAGAATCTGAAGAGGATGCTGATGGAGAGAGTTTTGTTGGGGTATGTGTTATAATCACTTTGACCATGGAATCACCTTGTTGAAATGAATTTACCAGCAAGTGTCAAAATTAAGATTTTGCCAAGAGAGTTTGGAAATCATGTTCAGTTTATAGAAATGGATACATCTATAGATTGTGTTAACCCAAAGGTTTCTTGTTGAAATGTTACACTTGTTATGCAGTTAGAGACAAGGTACAGTTACAGGTTAAATGAGGAGCGCAGTACATGGTCCCATATCACTGGATCCACTTCAATATGAAATTTTATCAGAGACTGAGACTGAAATTGAGACAAAAAGAAAGAAGCATGTAAGCAAGCAAGCAAGCAAGCAAACCAGTCAGGAGGACAGAGAACCACAGAAGCCAACCGCACAGTGTCAATCAAAAGATGCTCCATGAGAAGCCCAACTAACATAGGGATAAAGTAGGGGAAACATGTGATCAGAAACCCAAAGAGGGGAGATCATGAATTGGTATCAGTCTTGGCCTGCTCTGTCAATATCCATGTGTTCATCAATGTGTGGTAACGATTCCCTCCTATATGAAAGACTATTTTAAATGAATAAAATTTTAAAAAACTTTAAAAAAAGATGCTGCTGAAGAGTGGAGCAAGAAGTCAGAACAAGGGAGGTTAGTGAGGGCCTGGACAGGCACAGTGAATGGCATTGAGAGTGCAGACATTACTTGGATAGGTTGGCAAGGAAAGCATGAGTCAAGAGACATGAAGAATGAAGAGGTAGAGGTAAAGGGGAAAAAGAGATTTCTGGAGGATGGCTCTCTAGGATTGTAGAATTAAGTTGTTGAAACAAAACAAAACAAATGAAACAAACAGAAACCAGAAGAAGATGTTCTGGAGGGTGGTAAAAATTAAACTATTTCCTGGAACAAAATTACCAGGGGGAAAAAGTAACAATTCGGCAAAATACATTGCACCCAATTTCTTTTAGCTTCAGGCACAGACATCAATATTTATTTCATTGCTCTTTCATGAATTTTTTAAAAATATCTATAATTACATGCATTCATTTTAAATATAATCAAAATGAACCCTTTAGCTTTTAGTTAAAAAGAAGTTTGTCATGGGGCTTAGAATAATGGTTAAAGATGACTCTGGTGGCAAATCAAGCATTTTGGAAATGAGTTAGTACACATCTGCTAAAGAACCTGTTGTTGCCATTTGAGCTAAATATTCTGAGTGCAATGACATATGCAAAATAAGAAGTTTAATATTTTAAGCCTTCAAGATGAAAGTTACAACATCTGAACAAGAATAAATGCCATGATTATTCAATTACCTTGCATCCCAGGGTCTTATTTACCATCAGCTTTCACAGCATGCTCATCCATTTACTGTTAAATTGAATAATTCCCCCTAAAAGGGATAACATACTCTTACTGACAGCTTGTCCCTAAACTCCTAATTTCATAGCACTGATACACAAAGATGGAAGTGGAAAAATAGAAACTTTATAGAAATAGTTGCTTATGTGCACCAGATATAATATAAATAACAGCTGCCAAAAAAGACTGCATTAGCCTGAACTTATTTCATTTCTCTTATTAGATTTCTCTTTAGTAATATTCTCCTTTTTAAATACAATTGGAGTGGCAATATGTGGAACAGGCACAAATAACACACACCTCCATTGCACTAATGATAGTTCTGCCCACTTTCTTCTGAAGACTTTCTTGGATGATGGAAAAGGCAACATTACAGCTTCCATGTTAGTCCAAGACAGATTACCACTTTCTCCCTGATGTTTGGCAACTTATTTAAAGAAATAAGCTAGGGGTATAGTTTCACCTCTTGCTCTATCAAAGCAGTGGGGAAATTCTGACTGAGGCTTAAGGGTGTTTCCTTTTTTACTTTTCCATCAGTTTGGAATAAAATTAATTGGTCTTGTTTTATGACAACTTATGCCTATCTATGTAAAATGTACACATATATATCTATATGAAATGTACACATGTATATATACTATATGTACATATGTATATATACTATATATATATACATACGTATGGTAATATATATTTATATAGTCAACATTCAGCATCTGTGGATTCAACCAACTGCTGCTAGAAAATGTTCAACAATTGCATCTGTACTAAACATGTAGAAACATTTTTCCTTCCTTTTCATAGTGCTTAATGTATTAGATATTTTAAGTAACCTAGAAATGATTTAAAGTATATGTGATGATGTGCATATTCAATGCCATTTTGTATAAGGGACTTAAGAATCTTTGAATTTTGGTATCCATTGATGGTTCTGGAAGAAATCCTCCCATGGGCACATAGAAACAACTTTACATGTATATGCATGTACACACATACACACACACACCCATCTACTTACCTCTACTTTTCATACAATTACTTAAACCCAAACATAGAGTCTCTTTGATCTATCGCTTTTCCTCACTGCCCCATCAACAAGTCCTATTGACTCGGTCATTAAAAAGAATCTTGAAATCTGACTCATTCTCATCTCCTCTTTCACTAACCAGTCTAGGCCAACATCACTTCTATTCTGGAATATACCATGACCCTCTGGAAATCAGGGGGTTCCCTGGCTTCCATTCTTCCTCTTCAAAATCTCTGTTCACATAGCAGTCAAAGTAATCACTAAAAAAGTCCCTCTTTAAAAAAAAATCCTCCCCACGTGGTAATAAAGATGGAAACTGACAATCCAATGTTATGGTCAGGGAATGGAAGGCTCAACTGGCGCAGCCCAAGTGATATCCCATCCCTTGATTGAGGAACATAGGAAGCACTCCTGACCCATAACTCCCCTAAAAAACCAAATTGAATTACTACTCCATATAGGAAAGTAGGGGTTCTTATATAAAATGGAAAGGGGAAAGAATTTCCCAGAAGCAAAAAACAAAAGTGATATAATGAAAATCATTTAAAGGGCTGAGGATGCAGCTCAATGGTAGCACATTTGCCTAGTGTGAGCAAGGCCCTGGGTTCTGTTCCCAGCACTGAAAAAAATACATGCACACACATATACATATACTTTTATATGTATAAAGTTAAATATGCTTAATTTTTAAAGACTTGCTTATTTTTTACTGCCCTTTTGATTTTTTTGGTTTTGGTAACAAAATGCCATTCCTTTTAATAGATTATAGTGATAGCAAATTAGTTTTCTTTATTTGGCAAAATAAAATCAACAGCTATATGACAGTCTCTTAATATCTTGTTTGATTTTATTTGTTCATATTTGAACCTTTGGAAAATCCTTAATGTAGAGCATATATTTCCAAAGTGCTTTCTAAACTGTGCTTGGGTTTGTCTGGAAAAAACAAAAAATAAAAAACATGGAAGTGCTGGTCTAAGAAAGTTTTTAAAAAGTACCTTATCTACAGACCTTATCATGTCCTTACAAATGCTAATGAACATTATGAATCTCTAAAAAGAACACATTGTATACAGCGTATCCCATCATTATTTGCCTAAGGAATTCTCTTTGTGAAGATCATCTTAGAGATTTGTCTTGGGAAACATTAATTCATTCACTCATGAATACTTCAACTAATACTTGGTGTTTCCTAGTAGACATAAACCCGTGATTACACTTTTTATGGAAAGAGAAAATGAAGGGACACAAGAGAAATTGAGATACAAATTTAAACATTTGTATTATGTCATTCTGAACTACAACCTAAGTATTTACAAAACAGTCTTTTGTGCTGCATATTCGTGAACTATAATCCCCATTCACGTGCTAATATTTTCCCAAATGACTTTGAAATGTCAAACCACTGTACAAATTTGAAACATCATCTTTAGACCTTTTCTAAACTTGGATTACTATTGCCAGAGTAACTATCAAGTATCATAGGGCAGGGGAAGACACAAAAAACTATCTCCTCCCGTATGGAGCACTGAATAAAGCAAGAGGCTTGGAAATGTGTGATGGATGGAACAGAATGTTAGAGAACTATCGTTCCTGTATCTGTAAATTAGAAGTAACAAAGTCCATTTGATGACAAAGAGTCAGGAGACAGTTACACAGCTTCTCTTCAAAAGAAAACAATAAATACTTTAAAAAGTCCTGAATAACATTGTGCTTCTTGCTATAAAAGTATGCTGGTTATGTAACAGAGGATAAGTAGTTTTATAATTAGCACTTGTTTGTGATGTCTTATATTGTGTCATGCATGGAGGGACAAAAGAGGTACTGATTTAGTCATTCAAATAGAATTCATTGAGGCCGTATGGAGAAATGAGAGCCAATGTACTAATGTTAAATATACTGAACAATGGGTAAATAATTAAACCTAGCACAATGATGGATTAATTAAAAAACATCATATTATTGAAAGAAGATGGCTTAGAGGACATGGAGTAACACTCATTTAGAAGGTTAGGGGCATCTTTCCTACTCCTTTCTTCCAGTCCTCTAGTTCTTCTTATCCTTAACATTACTGGATAATCATGGTAGAATGACTTTCTTGAGAGACAAAGCACAGAACAGGAGGGATTGTGGAAGCTGTTTATATTATAGACTCACTATGCAAGAGGGGTTCTAGGTCTCAGGAAATAAAGATGAAAGACATCCTTTATTTGGAGTAGTAAGTGGTCTCAGGGAACTAGGGAAGCAAGATTAGGTCACATAACACAGGCATCAGGCAGGGTAAAGCCTAAAACTTCCTCTAAAATCAACAAAAGTCATGTTAAGGAAATATCTAAGTTCATTCCTAGAATTTCTAGGTTAAAAAATTCTTAAGAAATGGACAAAGCAAGAATGCAGAATTGCTCCAGGGACACAAACAGTATAATTATCTTCAGCACTTGAGGGCAATGATCAGATGGATGAAGTTAAAAAAAAAAATCAAGGATAATTTTAAAGAAGACTTCATAGGAATTTTGAGAAGGGCACATCATTCCTTATGGAAATAATTATGAAAATTTTCAGAAAAGGAGTATGACTCAAAATACATTCAAATTAATAACATACTTTACATTCTCCTTTTTTTAAAATTTGTTCAACATAATCTTACATATAGGAGGGAATCATTGCCACATATTCATGAACAAATGCATAATGACATTGCAAGCCAAGGCTGATGCCACTTCATGATCTCTCCTCTTTGGGTTCCCCCCTGATCCCATGTTAGCCTACTTGACCCCCATGTTAGTTGGGCTTCTCATGGAAGTCAAAGGTTACCCAATGGGTTGTTAACCCCCCTACTCCCTCCCTCCAGCTGCCTTGATATCCCTCCTATTCCCATCCCACTTTCCTGACCCCTCCCTTCATCCCCCAGTGTCATAGGCAAGATTGCCCCTACTTGTGTAAAAATTCACCCAGGTTGAGATTATTATTAGCTTAGCCAACTTTCAGTCTGTTTCCAATTGTATTCTAGCTTCCACATATGAAAGAAAACAGTCCACCCTTGTGTCTCTGAGTTTGAGATATTTCACTCAGCATAATTTTTTCCATCTCCATCCATTTGGCTGCAAATGCCATGATATTGTTCTTTCTAATAGCAGAGTAGAACTCCATTGTATATATGTGCCACAGTTTTTGAATCCACTCATCTAGTGAGGGGCATCTGGGTTGGTTCCATAGTTTAGCTATAGTAAATTCAGCTGCTATAAACATTGATGAAACTATATCTCTGTAATATGCCAATTCTAGATCTTTGGGGAAAATACCTAGGAGTGGGATAGCTGAGTCATAAGGTGGTTCCAGCCCTAGTTTTTTGAGGAGTTTCCACACTGCTTTCCAGAGTGTCTGCACAAGCTTGCAGTCCTATCAACAATGTAAAAGTGTTCCTCTCTTTCCACAACCCCTCCAGCATCTGTCATTGTTCGTATTCTTCATTTTTGCCAATCTGACAAGAGTGAGGTGGAATCTCAGTGAAGTTTTGATTTGCATTTCTCTGATTGCTAGTGATGTAAAGCATTTTCTCATATATTTATGGGCTTTTTGGCCTTCCTCCATTGAGAAATTTCTATTTAGCTCCCTAGGCCATTTACTGATTGGATTATTTGTGATTTTTGGTGTTCAGTTTTTTGAGTTCTTTGTATATTCTGGATATTAGCCTTCTGTCTGAGGTGTAGCAGGCAAAGATTTTTCTCTCATTCTGTAGATTCTCTCTTGACATTCTTGACTAATTCTTTAGCTGTGCAGAAGCTTTTTAGTTTAATGGCATCCCATTCATTTGTTCTTGGCTTTAATGTTTGCGCTATGGGAGTCTTGTTAAGGAAGGCGGTTCCGACACCTATGTCGTGGAGTGTTGATCCTACTTTTTCTTCAAGCAGTTGTATAGTTGCTGGTTTAATTTCCAGATCCTTGAACCATTTTGATTTGATTGTTGTGCAGAGTGAGAGGTATGGATCCATTTTCAGTTGTCTGCATATGGCTGTCCAGTTTGTCCAGAACCACTTGTTGAACAGGCTGTCCTTCTTCCACACTATGATTTTGCCCCCTTTATCAAATATCATATGGTTAGAAATTTGAGAATTTGTCTCAGTATCTTTTATTCTGTTCCATTGGTCTTCATTTCTGTTTTGATACCAATACCACACTGTTCTTGTTACAATAGCCTAAAGTATAATTTCAGGTCAGGAATTGTGATACCTCCTGGTTCCTCTTTCTTGCTTAGTAATGTTTTGGCTATTCTGAGACTTCTGTTATACTATATGAA
>PVKS010037730.1:0-18428 GCA_004027875.1 Aplodontia rufa
AATCTCAATCAGAAGTATAGAACTGACTTTTTTCTTTCTGTTGACATAAAATGAATGTATGAGAAATTTCCTATCAGTGGTTCAGTTTGTTAAAAATTGCATTTGGTCTAAGAGATCAGAAACCTATGTCCCCCATTTATTCTTTCTGTAGCTTGTTCAACAATGAGCGTCTGGGAAGTGTTTATGTATTTTTTTTTCTTTTTTTTTCCAAGGGTGCGGACTGAACTTGGGGCCTTGCGTGTGCTAGGCAAGTGCTCTGCCACTGAGCTAAATCCCCAGCCCCATGTTTATGTATTTTTAATCAGTTATTAGAAAAGTTATTTTATGTTTATTAATCAATGTAAAGAAAAAAAGATAGTTGCTTCATAGGTAAAGTATAACACACAGTCAGTAGCTGGGTCTTGGTGTAAGGGACTCACACATGGTTCTTTTTCCAGGGAAAGGGAGTGGGCAGGAGACAGCAGACTTATGAAGGGAGGCATATCATTATTTGAGTTTTTTCTTTTCATATTTCCTTGTACCACATTTCTCAAGGAGAAAAGCTGTTACCATTGTTAGTATCCCCATGTGCTTATGATTCAGTGCAAAAAAGATAATCTGTTTATTTCTGAATGTTCTTCAGATTTGAGGGCAATTTTTTTTTCAGAATTGGCCAGGCATGTGTAGTCACATGCATTTTCTTGTCCTTTTTGATCTATTAACTGAACTTAAAACAGGCAGTCCTGGCTTTATATGATTCAGATATGAACAAATTCCACTTACTGTGGTTTACCTAAATGACATAAATCTCCTCATAACATCATTCAAATTTCAGTTATTAGAATATATTAACTGCAATTCCATGAAGTTCAAACTTTGCTGGTAGCTCTTCAGCCCACAGATCACTATGTAAATAATGTACATTGTATTAGGCAGAATAATGCTCACCCTGCCCCTAAATGTCAACAGTGTAGTCTCTGAAAGCTGGGAAAAGGGACTTTTCTTATGTGATTAAGTTGAAGATCTTGAAATGAGGAGACTATCCTGGATTATCTGGGTGATTCCATTATAAGCACAAGGATCTTTACAAGAGAGAAACAAGTGGTCAGAATCAAAAGGACAACAGGGGTCAGAGTGAGATTTGAAGATTCTATACGGCTGGCATTGAAGAAGCAGCCATGAGCCAAGAAATCCAGGAAACCTCTAAAAGCTGGAAAGACAACAAAATGGATTCCTAGATCTTCCAGAAGGTAGGTACCTTGCTAACACCTTGATGTCAGCTCAGGTAAGGCCATTTTAGGTTTCTGATCTTCAGAACTTTAAGACAATAATTTGTGTTGTTTTGAGCCAATATGTTGGTGGTAATTCATTTTAATAGCAATTGGAAAGTAATGCATATGTCATGAGGGATTAACAATCAAATCCCAATTCCTTCTGAGTCGGTGATTTGGTGGTACACAGTAAAGCACACAGTAAAATACAGAGAGTAAAATACACAGTTGTGCTGACTCCTGTTTCCCAGGGATGAAACCATGTGGCATTTTACAAAACTGGATGATCAAAAGTGGAAACTGGCTAATAAAGAGGAAAGTGCATCAGAGAAAATAATAATGACAATGGGAGTGAAATTCAAATTAAACCTAAATGGACTCATGTTCAGCTAGAGGAACTAGTGTGAGAAGGCCAACACTGCTGTCTTTATGGTCCTGAGCAACCTGAAAGACTGAAGGTGAAATTATCAGTATAAATGAGGACAATGGTTGTGATCCAAAGGGCAAAACTGTCTCAGCAGAAGTGATGTAATTCCAAAATCTAAACAAGACTTTTTAAAAAAGATGTCCTATAACTTGCCTGGTGAAAAAAATCAGCACCTATCAAACTTGAATAATCTAGTGACTACAACATTATAGGTAAATCAAAAGGGATCCATGTGTTAGGTAAAGATGAGTTAGCAAGCATGGTCCACAGGGCCCTGCCTCCCCAAAACAGGACCACCACACACTTCCCACTTGTACTTCAGCACATGTCAGTGCAAGGTGCTCAAGGGTTGGAACAATCACTGACTGTTACAGAGGGAGCCAAGAGGACCCTAAGGAATGTCAAGGGCTACAGCCCTCTTTCCTTGGCATGAAGTCACATATTCCTCTAAATCTAGAAACCAACCTTGCAAGGAGGAAGAGAATAGGGAAACTCAAGGGGAAAAATATGTTTTAGAAAATAAGCAATTTAATGTCAACAGGAAGGCAGCAAAATGGCTGAATAGAGGAACCCACCTCACCTGCTCTTCCAACAAAGAACAAAAGCAACAGGTATATTAGTTGCATTTTGAGATGAGTATAGGAAAACATTGTAAATCAACAATATAAAAATTGAAGCTTCATAAGAACCACAGACCTAGGACAATAGCACAGGAAGAAAAAAAATATCCTGGCACCTGCCACCCCAACTTGCGGAGGAGTCTCCCCTCTAGAGTCCTAGCAAACTTAGCACAGAGAACAGCAATCCCAGCTATTACAGAGTTTAATAATCCTTAACAGCCTTGCAGCCTAACTAGATAAGTAACTTGAAATCTGTATGACAGCCTTGGTTTGGAAAAGGATTTCACATCATCTTCTAGGGAAACCCTGTAGCCGGGAGTCATCCTAAGAAAGGTCCTATTAGCTGCATTTGGACTGCTTTAGGGGTCAGAAAACCCCGCATGTTCCCATCTGTGGGACCTCACAGACATTTCACTGCACCAGCATAACGAGCAGCTGCCTCAACCAAGTTTGGCTCAGTAGAGTGACTCAAACCAATTGCAGTGCATTGCGGTGGACAGGTGTGACAGAGAATGGAGGAGTCCACTCACAAACTGGAGGATCCAGGAGTCTGACCTCCAAGGCCAGGGGTATGGTTAGTCCTGTGCAGACTCACACAGGTGCCAAGACTGAAGGCAGTCACCTACACAGTTCCATCCACCCTCCCTGCAACCCTGCACACTGTGCCTGCTGCTAACATGGAGGGGAAAGAAATCTTTCTATTCTGCCCCACCCATGGGGGCCAAGCTGGAGCAGTGTTGAGCAATGCCCCACCCTGAGATGTACCAACTAAGATTTGAAGAGAAACTGCCTGGCACCAGCCAAGTTCTGCTTTTCTCTTGCTCACTCCCATGAGCATTTCAATTGCGAGGAATCCTGCCAGCCCTAGATGCAACTTACTCCTGCTTAATGTGTGGTGAGAACTACAACTGAAAAAATGGGGGAAGAAAAGACTTGGCCAGTGCCCTGTTCCCAGGTACACACAGTGAGTTGTCCCAAAGCCCTGCTTTTCAGGGGAATAGACTTTTAAATGAAGAATGGGTAATTGAGAAAGTTGGAAAGAAAATTAAAAAATTCTTGAAACCAATGAAAATGGAAACAACGTACCAAGACACATGCAATATAGCAAAAGCAGCACTGGGAGGGATGTTTACCATGGTGAGTGCTTACACTAAAATAGAGCAGTGGCTCAGCAGTTGTGGCACTTACATGGCATGCATGAGGATGCTGGTTTGAACCCCAGCACCACATACACAATGAAGTCTTGGAGCAACGAAAACCAGATAAAATACTAATAAAATTGATTCTTTCTTTCTCTCAGTTACACTCTCTCTCTTAAAAAAATAGAAATATTTCAAATAAAGAACATAATGATGCATCTCAAGGACTAGAGATATAAGAACAAACCGAACCCAAAATGAATAGAAGGAAACATAATAAAGATCAGAGAAAGAAAGAAATGCAATAGAGTCTAAAAAATGCAAAAGATCAATGAAACAAAGGATTGGTTATTTGAAAAGATAGAATTGACAAACCTTTAGCTAGGCTGTCCAAAACAACAATAAAATGAACAACAAAGGCAGGTAGGAGGGGGAAGCAGAGAGAGAAGACTGAAATAAATGAAGTTAGAGTCATAAAAAGGAGATATTAGAACAGAAATACAATTATTAGGGATATTTTGAAATACCATATGCTAAAAAATTAGAAAATCTAGAAAAAAATAGATAAATTTCTGGTCACATGACCTACCAAAATCAAACCAAGAGGGTACCAAAACACCTGAATAGGCCAATGGCAAATAATGAGTTGACACAATAAATTAACACAGTAAGTAAGGTAGCAGGATGCAGAACCAAAATGCAAAAGTCACATTTTTTATCTACCAATAATGAATTTGTTGAGAAAGAAATCATGGAAACAATCCTATTCACAATAGATACAAACAACAACTAAGAATATACAAAAACTAAGAATAAACTAAGGAAATGTCTGTTAAGGTCATTGCTCATTTTTACAATGAAAACTACAAAACACTGAAGAAAATACTTGAAAAAGACACTAAAAGGTGGAAAGACCTTCCGTGTTCATGGATTGGAGGAATATTCTTAAAGTGTCCATGCAACTCAGAATGATCTATAGCAAAGGAAATAGTATCATTCCCATCAAAATATCAAACCATTTTTCACAGAACTACAAAATATAACCTAAAATTAATATGAAGCACAAAGGACTCCAAATAGCTAAAGCAATCCTGAGCAAAAAGACCAAGGTTGGAGATAGCACAATCCCTGATTTCAAAACATACTACAGAGCTATAGCAACCAAAACAGCATGGTTACAAAACAGAACAATGTGACAGAATAGGCAACCCAGAAATAAGCCCATACACCTATAATCAACTGATTCTTGATAAAGACACCAACAACACTGTTATGGTTTGGATACTAAGTGTCCCTCAAAAGCTCATGTGTAAAACAATGCAAAAAGGCTTAGAGGAGAAATGATTGGGTTATGAAAGCCTTAACCCAATCAGTGAGTTAATCCTCTGATAGGGATTAACTGAGTGGTAACTGAAGGCAGGTAGGGTGTGGCTGGAGGAGGTGGGTCACTGGGGGCTAATTGGGGTAGATATTTTGTATCTGGTGAATGGAGTCTGTTTCCTGATGACCACGTGAATCACTTCCTCTGCCACAGTCTTCCACCATGATGTTCAGCTTCACCTTGAGCCCCAAGGAATGGAGTTGGCCTTCTGTAGATTAAGACCTCTGAAACCATGAGCCCCATTGTAAACTTTTCCCCCTAAAATTGTTCTTATTGGGTCTTGCAGTCACAGCACCAAAAGCCAAAAACAGAAACTGGTACTGAGAAGTGGGATTGTTGCTGTGACTACCCTGACCATGTAGTTAAGTTGCTTTTGGAGCTTTTTGGAATTTGTGGGAGGAATTTTGAAAATTTTAATGATGCAAGTGGGAAAAACCTTAGATTGTTGTAAGCAGAGCTTAATATGTGATTCTGATGGGTACTCATAAGACCAGAATTCCTATAGGACTGTGCAAAGGAAGGATAAGGCTCAAGAGGTTTTAGAGGAGACTGAGGCCTCCACTGGAAATTGAACTGAAGGCCATTTGCGTCACATTCTGGCTAAGAGATTGTCTGCATTTTGCCTGTGTCCTGCGACTTTCTGTGAAACTGATTTTAAAGGCAATGGACTTCTTAAACTGGAGGAAGAAATTTCTAGATATCATAGCATTCAGGTGGTAGCACAGACATTCCTGGCAGCTTTTAGCCAAATTTAGTGTAATAATCAGGAGCACAAAGCAGAGCAGAAAGATTTGAAAAAACCTCTACTGGAAAGGTGGGAGTAATACTGGGGCTAAGGAAGTTGCAGTTGTTAAAGACTTTACTGCCAGTAAAGAAAAGCTAAAGACTTGAAAGAAGGCTCAGAGAAATGATTGGATTATGAGAACTTTAACCCAGTCAGTGAATTAATCCTCTGATAGGGATTGAGTGCTAACTGAAGGGTAGCTGGAGGAAGTGGGTCTTTGGGGGGACTTGTTTTAGGGTATATATTTTGTATCTGGCTGGTGGAGTCAGTCTCTTAGCTTCCTGATCATCATGTGACCCCTTCCCTCTGCCACACTCTTCTGCAATGATGTTCAGCTTCACCTTGAGCCCCAAGAAATGCAGCCAGCCTTCTATAGACCTTGAAACTGTGAGTGCCCAAATAAACTTTTCCTCTTAAAATTATTTTTGTCAGATCTTTCAATCACAACAGCAAAAAAAGCTTTCTAAAACATACTTTGGAGAAAGAATAGCCTCTTAAGTGGTGCTGGGAAAATTGGTTATCCGTGTGCAGTGAAACTGACCCCTATTTCTCTCCTATGCAAAAATCAACTCAAAATGGATCAAAGACCCTAATGTAAGACTTAGAAACTATGAAACTATTTGAGGAAAACAGGGGAAACACTTACCATATTGGTACAGGAAATGATTTTCTGTATATGTCTCCAACAGCACTAGAGACAAAAGTAAACTATTGACAAATGGGATTACATCAAACAAAAAGTCTGCAAAGCAAAGGAAATAATCAACAGAATGAAGCAACAACCTGTAGAATGGGAGAAAATCTTTCCAGCTATTCATCAGATAGGGTTAATACTGAGAATTTATAAGGAACTAAAAAAATTCAATTTAAAAATGGGCAAATGATCTGAATAGACACTTCCCGAAAGAAGACATAAAAATGGCTTATCAGTATATGAAAATATGCTCAATATCATTAGCCATCAGGGAAATGTGAATCAAAATTACAATGAAATACCTTCTCACCTGAGTTAAAATGGTGACTACCAAAAGAGTAAATGAATAGAAAAAACAAAATCCTCAAAAATGCTGGCAAGGAAATAGATAAAAGAGAACTCTTATACACAGTTAGTGAGTGGGAATTCCAAACCACCCAAAGCCCTTGCAACAAAACCCTGGTGCACCACAATAACACCCTCCAGCCAGTCTTTTTTGCTTATTCTCCAAGCCTTCCTGCCTTCTAGCAAGTTTCATTATGCGAGTGATAAACCTTTTCATATTCTCTTGGGGTCTGTGTGGTGCCAATCAGACTCAATATCCGAAACCAAATTTTTTTGGGGGGTGGCTTCATCTTTCTGTAATGGGCCAAGACAGCTATTTGGAAAATATTAGTCAAATTATGAAAACACAAATTACAGAAAGGGAAATAAAGTGTTTAATTAAATATTAAAAGGTGTTTAATGTTACTAATAATCAGAAAATCCCAATTAAAGCAATGATATGCTATTTCATCTTTCATACTGTGAAGAAAAATAAACATTAATGTTTAAGAATAGGCAAGATGAAGGAAACAGTCATTCCCTACTGGAAGAATAGTGAGTTTAATTGTCAACATCTGTTTTGAAAGGTTGAAACAAGCATATGCCCTGTGATTCAGCAATTCCACTCCATATCTTCTCTAGAGAAACACTTGCACATTTGCAAAATGCATGTGCAAATAAATGTTCACCGCAGTATTATCTGTAATATCAAAAGATTGGAATATATCTAAATATACATACTAGTTCCGGAATTGTAACATGATTTGACACCATGGAATAATATAGGAAAGAAAAATGAATCTTTAAGTACTGACTTGGGCAGATAACCTGACATAGGTACATGAACCAGCATGTTGCAGTATAGAAAATGTTTGGAAGGAAACAGCAAACTAATAACTGGTTATTTGTGATAAGGGGAGGAGGCAATCAAGAGAAACATTCACTTTACCTTGTCTAAATTTATTATATGGCTATTACAAATGTTCATTGATGGATTATTTATGTATTTAAAATACATTTTTAAAAAATATTTAAATATGGCTCAGCTCACAAAGCCATTTTTAAGCCATTAAGCAGCTATGCATTTGCTATTGAAAGAAGAGTGTCACTAAAGTACAACAAAATGAAGAGATTTTTATTGAGTTTTATTTTGAAATACTTTCAAACCTGAATAAAAGTTTCAAGAATAGTACAAAGAATCCCAGTCAGGTGGGAATCAAACTCAAGATTTGTTAATTGCTCCAGTTCTGTCGTGTATAGCAAAAGGGCCACTCCAAGATCACCTGTTGCATGCAGTTATGTTTCTCTCTTCTTAACTCTGGAACTTCCATCTTTCCTTGATTTTTATGGCACTGAACATTTTTTAACACAGGGTGGTCATTTTATAGAATGTCACTCAATTAAGTTTTGTCCCTCATTTCCTCAGGATTAGACCCAGATTGTGGTTTTGGCAGGAATATTACGGAGGTGATGCTGTGTTCTTCTCATATGTAGAATGTGATGATTTGTCTGATGACCAGTGTTGAATATTCAATGACTTCATTTACATGCTAGGTTTCTCTAGTGCAAAATTACATTTTTCTTTGTCATGAGCAAATATTCTGAATATGCTGAAAATTATCCTATTCTTCCACCTCGTTTACCCCACTAGTTTTAGCATCCACTGGTATTTGTTGTTCAAATTATTACTACAGTAGTTATCAAATGGTAATTTTAAAATTCCATCGACATTTATTGGCTGATATTCTATTATAAGGATGAGCTTTCTCTTCTCCCTACTTATTCATGTCAATGTGGACTCATGGGTACTTATTTTATTCAATTACTGTCATTACTTTTGATGCTCAAATTATCCCTGGTTTTTTTATGTGTAGGCCCTAAACTGGCTTCCCTGTCTTTTTGACATGTTCCCATTTTTCATCAAATACTTTATTTTCTAGTACAAAAGTATGTTCCAGCATTGAGATCAGGCATTTCTGCAAGGAGATCCAATTTGTTTACCAGGTAAAAGTATTTGGAAATCAAAATCTAGGCACTAATGTGATCATTGCTTCCAGGGTGAGGGTTGCTCCTGGTCCACTCAGTGTTCAGAATTAGGAAATATATATGTACAAGACACACATACTGCTTCACATCACATGCATATATGTAAACTATGTAAGTATATCTATATCTGTACTACCTAAAGTAAGACACACACATGTAACTCACACAGCCCCAATTCGAATCCAGTACTACAGGATTTATTCTTGTTTTCTTTCCAACACTTTATTATTTTTAATTGACTAATTATATATATTTATGGGGTACAATATGGTGTTTTGATACATATACATTATGGAATGATCAAATCAGGCTATTTGGCATGGCTATCATCTCAACTATTATCATTTCTTTGTTGATGAGGTCATTTAAAAGTCTTCTTCCAGGGTTTAAAATATATAACACATTATTATTAACTTTAGTCAGGTTTTAAAAAATATATAACACATTAACTTTAGTTACCTTGCTGTGTACTAGGGCACCAGAACTTATAAGAATTCTAGCTTTCCATTTTAACTATATTTCCTTCTCCGTTCACCATCGACGAAAATCTGGCTCCTATATCTGCAATTTATTTACCATTGTGATTGCTCAATCCTTTGTATAAAGTCATTCTCTTAACCCCACTCTTCTGTCTTCTGCTCTGCCTCTATGAAGGCCTCACCCTCACCATTATTGAGCACCTAATAACTGACCTTTCTAACCCACATTCCCTCTGTCCTTCTGTGGGCTATCTCTCTCTTACCCTGCCCCAGTGGATCAGTTGTACCAGGCTGTCTTCACTTCACCAACATGTTCCAGAAGGTGGGGTTGAGTTTTGAACTGAATGAATGGAAGGGGAGAGACAAAATCAGGCAGTTAAAGGAGTGAGAGAGGGAAAAAGGAAAGAAAGGAGAGAGGGAAGAACCAAGGAAGTCACATCAGAATTTCAAATACTGAATGTAGGTTTGCAAAGCCTGAATGATTGTAATTGAAAGATGAAGTAAATCGGTTCTTTTGAGAAAATTCTGAATGACTAGATTAGCATTTGTATTTTTAAATGATCTTTATATTTATTTAAATTAAAAACATTTTTAAGTGGCACGCACCTCTAATCCCAGCAACTGGGGAAGCTGAGGCAGGAGGATCACAAGTTCGAGGCCAGTCTCAGCAACTTACCAAGGCCCTAAGCAACTTAGTGAGACTTGTCTCAAAATAAAAATAAATAAGGCGGGGGATCTAGCTCAGAGTTAAAGTGCCCCTGGGTTCAACACCCACTATAAAACAAAAAAATAAGCCCATACATTTTAGCCTAGGAGTGGTTGGTTATTTTTTCAATTTTGGTATGGAACCAATACTAGAAGGAAGATTGTGGTGGGAAAAATTTCCTGAGACAATTGGAAAGGATTTTGAAGAAAAACGTTAGTTGATTAAGGCTACAGTGAAAATGTAAGGGAAGTCCCCAAATGGAATTAACTATGGTGATGAAATTTGCAGGAGAGCCTAGAGACCCTGGATTTCCGGGTCTCAAGCTGAGGGATGCTCATCAAGACCACTAGGTGGCAGTGTAAAAACCCGTACCAGCTTAATATTTCTGTAAGAGCGGAAAAGAAGCCAGGAAGTAAAGGTGTGTGCTTACTACCAAATTTGTTTTCACTTGTATTTCACCAAAAATAGAATTTATTCAAAACCCTCAAAAGTTACAATGAAGAGTAACACATCTCCCTATTTGATAGAAAAATTGAATGGTTATTTCTACACTTTGGGATTAATAAATTCTGGTAAAATCTGTAAGTTTGGGGACTTGGATTTAGTTTTTCTTTCTCTTTTTCAGCTCAAATAAATATGGTCTTGCACTCTTTGCCTTTTTAAAACATTTATACTTTGCAAAACCGTAGTTGTTTGGTTTGAAATGTCTTACCTCTGTCCATTTGCAATCTTGCCAAAAATCATTAGTAGTATATGACATCATGACAAAAGAGAGCATCTGTGTACAAACATAAAATTTTATTGATATCTCTATAGACTACAAGAATTTTAAGTATAGTCACAATTGCTGAGTGCAACAGAAAAATAGTAATTTGTCATTTTCTGAAAAGATGCAAAAATTCTGAAGATGAAAGGTACATCAATGTTGTCATCTGTTTCTTATTTCCTAGAATAAAACATCACATAATTAAGTACTAAAAATTATAAGTTATTAGAGATTTTGATCCTGTGTACAATTGTTCAAAACCACCACCTATTTTATTTTCTGGCTTTGCAGTTGAGAAGGGTGGGCCAAAACCAGAGGAAAAGCAGTATGAGAGGAAATAAAACTGAATTTTTCTGTGAGCTACTGCCTTTGATCGGCTGGACTCTACTTTTTGAAAGTATAAGTACTTTTTCAGGCCATAGGTCACACAATAAATTACAGGCATTCTTTTCCATTTAAACACATATCTAATAACTAAGAAAATAAATCAAAAGCCCTGGGAACTTTTGACTGATTGAGGCAACGATCAAAAAGGAAGAGTTGTTTTCCATTTTTGCTAAATGAAGTCTAATAAAATATACCTATCGCAGAACAGGTACCTGGTACCCATGTCTCCTCCAAAAGAAGAACGAATAATAAATTTGGAAACAATTTAATAAATGATTACTTTGAGAATTTCTACTGTCTGAACATTAAGAATCAGTTTTCCATTGAACTTCATATGCTGTTTAAATACTATGATATATCTGGTATCTTGTTTTGTCACATGTAAAAGACAAAAACTTGAAGTGGAATAATTAATGGGCAAGTCACGTATGAGCATATCATGGAATTATTAAGAGGTTATGGGTGCTTCCTAATCAGAAATTCACACATACTTTTGTCCTGGGAGAGGTACAGAATAAATGCCAATCCAATTAACATTGTATCTCTTAACATCTTGCTTTCCCTAACCCCTCAGAAGTGAGGCTGGAACATCAGAAAATGTGCACAAACGTCTTCCTTAGTCATAAAGTAGTGGAACCAAATTGAGTGCTTTCAAAAATACGGATGTTTGGTTCCCGCTCCAAGCAATTTTGATGTAATTGAGAATTTTAAAATACCAAATGATTATTATGTACAGCCAAGGTTGAGAACTCACTCCTCTAGATAAATATGTAAAGTCATCTAAGCTTCTGTTCCTCATCAAAGCCTCTCCCTCTCTCCTCAGGCTTTGATGTCCCTTTCCACCCCAACACTCTTGTACCACACTGGCACTTCCTCCTCTTTTTCCAAGTCAGACCTAACCTATTCTGCACTTCTTCCACTCAGGGTTATGTGGTTTGCAAATATGCGCACTTAACTCATTATGCTGATAACCACACTCTGGGATGGTGTATGTTAGAGACGGAGCTCAGTCTACATTCAAGATAAGTATTTGAGGCATTGTGCACATGAAACAGTACTCATCTAAAAATGGAGTTGGTGGTGAAGAAGCTGTGAAGGCTATCACATTTCTCCTCATGCAGAGAGCAAGACCAGATATAATCAATTGACTCCTTTGGGCATTGTCCTCTCTGAACCAGTGTGTTCAGGGCACAATGTTCTTTTTTTTTTTCTATGAGGCAGCCTGTGATCATATATACTCTGGGTTGTCCCAGTAATAATCCTAAACCAAGGAGAGTATTTTTCATTTACTTTTCCATACCAGCTTCATTTCCCCCTTCTGTCCAAACATTCTATAATCCAATACCTTAAAGAACCTATCTTACTCTTCTTCAACTAATCCTATTAGTTGAAGGCTACTCTTATTCTTTTCTTTTATTCTCTGAGTCATGTAGATAATGGGTACCTTTAAAAATGCGTATGTGGATCACATAGAAAGGGGTATTTTTCCTTTAAGATTCTTTAGAAACTTTGAAGGTTTTGACTTACTGAGAATCAATTCCTATATGACTGAATTACTTGAAAACATCTCATTTAGCTATGTCACTGTCCTGCCAAAACCATTGTCAGACAATGACCCTGATGGTGATTGGAGTACTAAGTCTGGAACTCACTGAAATATAGGAAGTGTATTTTTATAGGGGATTAAAATAAATGATAAATCATTCATTCTCCCTACAAACAGCATAAAAATGGATAATTTCATGGTAGGTATTTTTGCTCACATTACTATTCGTATTAGAACTGGGGAATAAATACTTCTATCTTCTCATTAACAAATAGAATGGAAAGGCTCATTTCCCGTTGGAGCACTAAAAAGGATTTATACCTTGAGGAGGACATAGGATGATAAAGTCAACTTGTCAAGACTGTCATTTGCAAGTCATATTCTGATGCCACCTTAGCAGATATAATGCAGTTTTGATGATAACCAAGGCTCAGGGTCATCTTGTCTATCATTGTACAAGTTACTAGGAATATTTTTTTCTTATATTCCAAGATAACTTAAGAAAGCTGAGAAGATGTAAAGATTTTATATGGATCACCAGTATTCATTTGAGATGGTGGTGGTTGTGGTATATGTGTATATGCTACGTTCAGCACAACAGAACAAATGTTTAAAGAGAAAAGTCACAACCACATTAGATTCTTGTTATTGCTATCTCCTTGAATTACAGAATCATTTTGATGCAGTAAAACCTCATTAATTTGGATTCCACTGTTCCTGAGCTTGTGGGATGAAGTTATACTTACATTAAGAAAGATCTTATAAAAACAGTTTTGTAGGGACATTTAAACTATTTAGAAGTATCTGTTCTTTTCAAGCATTTCAGAAGCACTTGTTTACTTCCAAATGGTGTGCTAATTATAATCTTTTGAACCTTTTTATTGAAGTCAGAGTTTTAAACACTTCTATTGTGAAATGCTGTAATGTCCTTTTTGATAATTTCTCAGTGTGCTTTAAAATATTTTATATTTTTTCACTGATTCAAATGTTTTCATCAAAATTATATTTTATTGCTTATGAACCACACCTGTAATTTTGGGTATAATAATTTATCTTGCTAAGACAAAATGTACTTATGATGTGAAGTTTTTATAAGACATTTCACATCTCTCAATCTGTTTCTTTAAATGATGTTATAATAGTGGCTTTTAACTTGGAATAATTTTGACAATGGCAGGAGACACATGTGATTGTTATTATTAGGGGTTCCTACTGGTATCTAGTGGGCAAAGGCCAGGGATCTTGCAAACATCCTCTAATACACAGGACAGTCCCCACAAAAGAAAGAATTTTATGTTAATAGTGCTGCTGCTGAGAAATCTTGATACAGAACAAGTTAAATTATGTGTGTATATGGCCAGTGGGTGGGAGTTGCTAGAAATTGAACCCAGGGCCTTATTCATAGAAGCAAAGTGCTCTGCCATGAAGCTACAGCCCCAGCACAGAACACGTTAAATCATTGGGAATTTCAGTGATATTCTTTAACTTAATGCTACTGTGGGCTGAGTT
Source organism: Aplodontia rufa (assembly GCA_004027875.1). Classification (NCBI taxonomy): domain Eukaryota; kingdom Metazoa; phylum Chordata; class Mammalia; order Rodentia; family Aplodontiidae; genus Aplodontia; species Aplodontia rufa. The sequence continues at coordinate 14,059 of PVKS010037730.1, forward strand.
TCATTTATTCCTAAAATAAATATCTTATTCTTTTAGGTTATTTTTAAATGTAGAAATGATAAAGCATTTTTCCAGGAAATCAGAAAACTGGGTCCTTGAAACTGGTGGTACACATGGTATGTTGCCAATATTTTCCATATCCTGGCCACAAGTTTCTTTTTATTTTTACTTTATAATTTTATGTGACATATCTGTATTTTCAAATCAGGTTCAGTTACCTCCTGATTGCAGGAGTCTGAGAGATTAATGGAGAGGATTTTTCTTTTTTTAAAGAAATCAGGAGAATTCAAGGGATCTGAGAAGTGCTATTCTAGTATACATTTTCTCTTTCAGTAACTTTTGCTCTTTTTAAAATCATGGAGGAAATTTTAAAAGAAACACCACCTCTAAAAAAAACAATCTAAATAAACAAACAAATACTAGTTTTGGTTTAAAATAAACTGAACTCCAGGAAAATGGTTAATTCTTAAGAAACAGAAATGTAAATCTACTAAGACCTGGATTAGTAAAAATTCAATAAGCCAAATCTATAATTTTAAGAAAAGATTCTTTTTGAAGAAATAAGATATTACAAGATGGGTCTCAGAATGTGTATACACAAACACACACACACACACACACACACACACACACATATGACTTTTGATTTCCAGAATCATGTAAACTAATGATGGCAAGTGTCTTTATTTTGTCTCTAGTAACTTCTCTGTTAAATTATGTTTGAAAATTTTTATCATGTAAAATATATTTTTTGCTCCATTTTGAGAGTTTTTAAAAACCAATAGATTTTTGGTTTTTATTAACAATCAGATGGCTTATGTTAGTTGACTGACATTAGTTGATTAGTTGACAAGACTGTTGATTTTGCATCATTAAATTATGTATTTGTTATTCATAATGATGAATGAGGCCAATATAGAAAAAATATCACTACATTTTATAAAGATTTCCATTAATAATATTGAACCCCAATATATTTTCTAATGAAAGCCCTTATTAATCAGAAATGTAATAAATCACAATCCCTTTCTCAAAACATTAACTGAAGATTTACTGAATCACACTAAGAAGAATGATAAGTTTGGTCTATGAAAGTCAGGCTGCAGAAGCACCTTGGATTGTAGACCCTACTGGGTTTGAACAGTAATGTACTGTGTAACTGACAGACAGGGATACAAATGGAGCTTCAAAAGTATATCACTTTAGAACCTGAAATTGGGATGTGTGAAATTTCAGTCTTTGTGAAATCAGTTCTCAAAGCTAACTGCATTGTTCCTGTTGTCTGTTCCCTAACCCTATCACCAACTTCCCTGCAGAGTACAAGCTAGGCTGAAACAAATGCTTTAAGGTAACCCAACCATCCATAGTTTATGACTAAAAATAACAACTCATTCCAAAGGTGACAGAAATGGAAATAATTGTGTTGGGAATAATTTACTGGTAATACTTGATTATGATGAAGAATTATGAATGATATAAAATACTAAGGAGGGAGAAGAATGTTAATCAGACTTTTTCCATAAGAATTCAGTAATGTCCCAGTAAAATGCAAATTACAGATGAGAATTCTGGAATTTTGTTTTACGTTTTTAGTTGGGTATGGCAAATATACTTAAAATGCATTGATATCTTCTAATGCAGATATTTTTAGTTGTTGGATATGGCCCGATTTATAAAAATAGTTTACCATAATTCTTTTTTCTTCTGTCACAACATGCTTTTTTTCTTTTCCTCTTAAGATGTTAATTTATCATGCAAACTTTTTTCATTAAATGCATTAATGCTTTTGTTTGTACAGGAATTTTCAAATCAAAAGGACTTCCTGCAGTTCCTAAATGTAAATCCTTAGCAAATTACATGCTAAGATGATAGCTCCATTCCACATGGGAAAAGACAAATTCAGCCATTATCTTGGGATTTTTAACCAGGGTTCCAGTCTTTGGGTTGTACAGTGTCTTTGATAAGTCTTCTTTATGATATCTTTGGATGGATTGTGATGGAACATTTTATAGAAGAAACTGGCTTCTAGCAGTTGAATAGTGATGCTGGGAATAAATTTGGTTTCCCTGAATAATGGTTTCTCAAAGCAATCATTTTCTTTAGAAGTTTAGAATTGGTACCATTTCTTATCCTTATATTTCAGCATTAACTGCAAAGAAAAAAGTCATCAAAAGTTGCTAAAAATATCTATAAAAGTATTATACGAAGCGAATCCAGATTGAGCTTATTATGACCATCTAAGTAAAACTCAAAACTTGCAATAAAACTTCTTTTCTTTTGTGGAATGAAATGCATATGAGAAAGAATTAAAAAACAAACAAAACCAAAAACAAATACTGAATCAAGTTATAGAGAAATACCTGACAGCAAATGATTTTTAATGACTGAGACACATGGGGAGTGTGGATCCCACCTCTATTGCTGCCCTTCACACCTTGTGGGCTTTACATAATCTACTTACACACCTTTTTAAGCAGTACATACACAACACAAATCAGTCTATCAGAAGTAATGGATAATTTTCTTTAATTATCCCCTGAGATAAAGAAGCATCAATATATTACAGTATTTTAAAAAAATCTATCTCTCTAAAGAGGAGGGAATTATAATACTGATGATAAGAGATCCAGATTACAGGATTATTCATGTGGCATCTCTGTTGAAGCTTTCGTATACAGGACTTAAATGTTTGAAGTTACTACTACCTAACATGCTTAGGTAGTTTACCTCATGTGCATGTTTAGAAAATGCTTCTGCGCTGGTCAGCATGCCTGCAGTCTTCTCTTCCAGCTCTCCTAGTCTCTGTCCTCTCTCGTCAAGTACAATCCGGGCTCGAGTCAGCTCTCCCATCACCCACCCTGCAGTGCCTTTCATCCCTTTTATACCACCTAGTCCAGGAATGTGCTGTGCAAGGCTGCGAGATGCTTTTCCTGCTGTAGCTTCCCCAACTGAGAATTCAAGCCATAGCAATTTAAAACATTCTGTCAGTAATTCAAATAGTCAAAGTTGTCACCAAAATACTTAGATTAAATTCTGTTATAATTTTCATTAAAAGAGTAATATATTTGGCCCTGTCACAAATATGCATTTGAAGATGTTAGCACTTACTCAAGAAAAACTCTTAAGAAAGAAACACACTGAGAAATGCCATTACCATATGCCTGTGTGGTTATGCGTGTATGCTTGTGTGTGTGTGTGTGTGTGTGTGTGTGTTTGTGGTGTTTCATAAAATATGACACCAACTGCATTTCTTGGCATGGCGGAATTGGAATTCTGGAATCATTAGAACTCATGTTTAGCCCATACTAATGTTAATGTCCATTCCTATTTGAGTCTGATCATTTGCTTACATTTTTGCCCAAGTTTTTAATGTGTGTGTGTGTGTGTGTGTGTGTGTGTGTGTGTGTGTGTGTTTTGGTACCAGGGATTTAACCCAGAGGCGCTTAACCACTGAGCCACATCCCCAGCTCTTTTTATTTGGAGACAGGGTCTTGCTGAGTTGCTTAGGACCTTGCTACATTGCTGAGGCTGGCTTTGATCTTGTGATCCTCCTGCCTCAGCCTCCGGAGCTGCTGGGATTATTAGTGTGAGCCATTACATCCATCTCTGCCCACATCTTTATTTCAGCCTTTTCTGTTCATCTTGATATATATGCCTTTGTAGACCTCAGGTTCTCTGTCTTTCTCTCTCTCTTTTGGTAAGTACTAACAAATGGCCTATAGATGGATATCAATTTGTATATGTTGAAATTTTGTAACCTCATATAAATGTAAAACTTGCCAGTGCACCTACAAAGCTTAGTTTCATTCAATTTCAAAGAGACAAAAAACGTTTTTAATAAAAACAGCTATCTTGGTAGAAATTTAGTGAGCATTTCTAATGATGTAACATTGGGATAGAATTTAGATTTTGAAAAATAAGACACTTATTGAGATATAATTCATGTATAATAAAAAATTTCCTTTTGACAAAAGCATACACTTCACTAGTTTTTACTGTACTCACAGAATTGTATAACTATCACCACTCTTTTATTTTAAATTTTTTTATTATGCCAAAAGAGACTCTAAACTCACTAGTAGTCTCTGTCTATTCTCTTGCTTCCCCAGCCCCAGTCAACCACTGATCTACTTTTAGTATCTATGTTTTTGCGTATTCTGGACTGTTTTATTATTTATTTTTGAACAACCATACAAGTTTTTAACAAAATAATATAAAATGTGTATATATTCTGGATATTGCAATTACCCCCAGAAGTGCCTGCCCCCAATTACCCTCCCTTACCCCACCCTTCCCCTTCCCACTATATCTCTAAAAAAAGTATTAGGTTGTAAAACATTACATCTTATCTTGATTTAACACATGCTAAT
>PVKS010037731.1:0-18428 GCA_004027875.1 Aplodontia rufa
GGGCACCTGGCCTCACCTCTCCATGTAGTCAGATGGCCCACTGAGTGCACAGGGCAGAGGGACCAGGAAGGCCATACCCACAGGGTTCCTGGAGCTGGACATATCTTCTCTGTAACTGCAGACTGCCAGTGGGCCTAAGGAGCCAGGCAGGTAGTGAAGAGGTGGGGGAGTGCAGGAGGCAGGTAGCAGTGCGTGGCCTGAGGGTCTCGGCTCCTGCTCCTCTCGGGGGCGGCACGGGTGTCTCCATGACCAAAACTTTCCTTGCGCTGACCTTCCTGCCCTGCGTTCTCTCAGCCAGATGCAAAGACCACGGATGGAATCAGAAGACATCCCAGCAGGTTGGTCTAGGCAGGAGAACTGGGTCTGGCTCCACCGTGGTGGCTTTGCTTGCTTGCTAGGGAGGAACAGGTTCCCTAGGCATCTGGGACCTCAGGAGCTGGCAGGGACATGGCTGAGCCTCTTTCCTTCCTCCGAGCTCTGCAGTGACACCTCTGGTGACCCCGGAAGTGCTTGTGTTCTGCTGTGTGCCTTGCATACTGCGCTGTTTCAGTTAAAAATGTAGAAAAATAGTGGTCAGGAAAAGAGACAGCTGGGCACTGGGCACCCACAGCCCAAGTCTGGGCACGGGGTGGGGTGGACCTACAGTGCTTCTCAATGCCTTGGGCACTGGGTGTCCCTGGTGCCCCAGGTGGGGTGGAACTCAGGGTTTTTGCGCTCTCACTGTGCACACCAAGGCCTGTTTTGTTCATGTCTGGAAGATGGACATCAGCTGTGGATGGCTGGACCACCTGCCTGTGAGCTGTGGGTTGTGGACTTGCACCACTCTGGCTGCACTTGGGACCAGCAGGTGGGAAGTGGCCATGGGAGGTTGTGAACCCAGGAGGCGTTGGTGCCATAGGTGAAGAGAGCCTTGGCTGTAAGGAGGGGTCCAGAGCACTGGGGCTGCCTGAGGGAGGGGCCCGAGTGGAGGGGGCTTAGCTTCCACCAGGTCACTCAGTGAGTGCTTCTCAGAGGGAGTCACCTTGCATGTGGGGAGGCCAGTCTGTCTCCAGGAGCCCCAGAGCCCTGCCCAGTGCAGCTGTAGCAGGGGGCCCTGCCAGCCCCATCCACAGGATGAACACGCAGCAGGCCTTCCTGGTCTACACCGCCCACCAGCCAGCACTTCCCCAGGGTCTCTGCACATCTGCCGTGGTCATCTGTCTCCCTGAGGCCCTGGAGTTGTGCTGCTGGCCCTGGGCTTCCTCCTGGTTCCTGGGGACGCTCCTCCCTCATTGTGCTCTTGTCCTGCATCTCCTGCACACTGTGACCTTCAGGGGATGTTTAGGCAGTCTGTCCTCAGGATAAGGCTGGACCAGAAGTCGGCCACTTCCTGGCTCCCTGGCATGGCCCTGCCTCAGTTGGGAAGTGGCCTTCCCTTAGGGAATTCATCATCAATGTGAGTTTTGTTAGGAAACATGCGAAGGTTTCCGTTTAGAACTGTCCAGGCTTCTGAATTTCATAGTCGGGCCCTGCCAGAACCCAAAACCTTCAGCTTGGGAAATGTGACCCATTTTGCTTCAGAGGCCTCCATTCCTGGCCACTACCGGGAAGGGCAGGAAGGAGCTGCAGAGCCAGGTCTGGATGGAGCCTGGGCTGTTTTGACTGTGCACTCTTTACCTATCTGTCAGTGGGACCCCAAGATAGAAGCAGTACACTTTGGTACTTTGCTTCTGTGTAACTAGCATCTGAATAACAGTTCGGCATCCTGTGCTGTCTTAGCAGCACCTGTGTGATTGTTCTAGGTGGGGAGGCTGCTGGCAGGAAGGTGCTGATGTTCCCAGTCACTGCTGCAGGCAGATCCACCCCAACCCCACCCACCTATCCTTTCCCTGCACCTGGGATTTTGGAGATGATGTCATAGAACACTCAGGGATCTCCAACACTTCACCAGATGTGACTTTGCACAATTGCCACCCACTCTGCACACACCTCAGGAAGGGGCTTGAAGACTGGGAAGGATTCCTTCTAGCCAAAGCCACCATTTCAAAGTAAGTCCTGTCCACACTGGCTTGAGGTGAGTGAGTCCCTGTGTCCATGCTGGTTTGAGGCAATGGAGAGGGAGGCACAGTGGTCCAGGCCTTACAGAGGGTAGCTGCTGGACTCCTGCCTTTACGCTGAGGCCTCGCTCCATTTTTTTTTAAATCTCAATTTTTTCCCTAAGATTTGTGAACACAGATTTATTAAGAACCATCTATGCTGTCTCAGGAGCTGGATATGGGGGGCACAGAAGGGCATGTTGGGGGGCTGTGCTGGGAGTGGCAGTCCACACGTGCTGGTTGCAGAGAGGAGATGCAAGCAGGCTGGCCTTTCTGCCCTGGCTGCTTGGCCTCCTCAGGCAGCTGGTGCTTACAGGGAAGAAGGGGAAGGTGTGAAAGGCAGGCTCATGGGTTCCATGGGAAGAGGGAAAGGGAAGGATCTGCAGGGCAGGAATGAGGTCCAACTGCTCTTTCTCCTGGATGCTCTGGTGCTGGAGTATCAGGTCCACAGCCATTGTCTCATCACATTTTCTATTTACCAGAGACAGCCAGGTGTTGTTTGGGCTGTGACCCACGTTTACCATGCTTATCATTCTTGTGGGCTGGTTGGGGAGTGGCTCAATAGGATGAGTTGGTGAATATTCCCCCTTTAGGCTCACCACTGGTGGCCTGTTCTTTGGTCCACTGTGGGCCTCTGCATGGGGTCGGCAGTCAGTATTTGAGTGATGAGGCCTTGTATTTGGTGGAAACATGAGAGGGAGTGTCACACCTTGCATGTAGGACCTGCTCCTTCAACTTCAAATGATGGTTCCTTTAACTGGGAGGCACCCCATGATCATGAAGAACAGAGGGACACCCAGGCTGCAGACATCCACTGTAGGGCTGTTGTATGCTTGCTCCTGGAGGATTTCTGTGCCCCAGAACCTGTCCAGCTCCTGCCCAGCTGGGAATCTGCCACCCAGTCTGAAGTCACAGTTGGACATTTCCTCTGATGTCCACCAGGATGTTCTCTGCCTTCAGTTGTCTGTGGGATGCCCTTCTCATGGGCTGACACATGACCTGCCTGAACAGTCTCTGGGCCTGCTCTGTCTGCATGCCAGCCTTTAGGATGGCTGCCTATCTGTCCCCTACCTGCATGCTCCACCATAAGGTAGATGTTCGAAAGATGAATCACCTGTGAATTTTCCAGCCTCCATTAGATACAACACAGTTGTAATACAGGGAAGTTCTGCACCATCCTTGGCAGACTTTCACAGCCACCTCTGCCCCAGTGAGGAGATAGCAGACCAGTTGTCACCCCCACCCCAGATGTCCCTCAGGAGCTGATAATGGCACATGAGCCTTCTCAGAAGAGGATCTGCCCCCCCCATGCTGTCGTTACCTCGCTCTTGTCTGCTCTTACTACACGTGCAGAAATACCAGCCGCTTGCTAGCTTAAAAGACAAACAAAAATACAAAACAACAAGAAAGCCCAAATCAAAACCAGTACTAAAGGACCCAAACCAGAACCACCAAGCCACCCAATGAGCTCTGGAGTCATCACCAACAGCTCCCTGTACTTGATGGTCAAGCACCCGCACCCAGCGAATGCCTATTTGTGGATGCCAGGCTTGTGTCCTCTCAGAGTCAAAGAATGAAACCAAGGGACACTGGGGCAAGTGGAGCTAACAGTTTATTTAAGAAAGAATAGGAAGAAAAGGTTGCTCCAGGAGAGAGGAGTCTCGGAGCCATGTATGAAAGAGGAGGTCCTGCTTGTCTTTTTTACAATCTCAAGATTCTTCTCTGATTAATCATTGCCTTCCTTCCCCCCATGCCCTGGAGCAGGGCACAGGAGCTCTGGTCTGATCTAGTCTTTTGTCCTGGGTCCATAGTACCTTTATCAGCAGAGGGCTTTGTAAGCACCAGGGTGGGGAGGGTGTGGGGGTTGTAACAGGGGATGTGCTTTGGCCTCTTAGAAACAAATGACCTTCAGCAAGTTTCTTCTTTACCAGCCCCAATCATTCTGCCTACACTAACTGCCTAACTTTTCCCCCTGCCTCATTTCCCCTCTAATTAAGGAAACATTTACTGCTGTAAAGAAAATAAATAAATAAATAAATTTAGAAAAAGGAAATTGGGCAATGACCATTATTTAGCTGCTTCAGACTGATAGGGGCAGCAGTTTGGTTTCTGTAAGATCAAACATGGATAAATAAAAAGGCATCAGACCAAAAGCGACTGAACAAGGCTTTATTGAAATGGGCTCTTGGGTGAGATTTACTGATCCTCCAGACTGGGGGCTAGGGAAGTCCCTCATGGCCCAGACTGGGCAGTGCTTTTATAGTCCGGGATAGGTGGGGAAGGCTTGAGGGTTGGCCAGTGTGGAGCTGATGGGAGTTTGAGAAGGAGGAAGCCAACCTAGAAGCTGAGGAGTAGGCAGAGGCACAGAGGAGGCAGCGCAGCACAGGAAAGCCTGATGTCCTGCCCCTCATCCATTCGCCTGAAACTGACCTAACATCCCGACCTTTTTTGTGATTATAAGGTGCCGATTTCCATCTGGCTACTTCCTGCTGTTTATGGAGCATCATGGGGAAGGGGAGGTTTGGGTGCCAGTTTGGTAGGAAGGTGGCTGTAAAGGGTGTAAGAGCATTTGGTTGTATGTTATTCTGGTGACCTTGCTTATGTAGCTTTGGGGGAACCTGAGGAGATAGGGAGCAATCATTAGAAGGAGTCCTATCACTAATATGGAATAAGGAGGGGGTCATCCAGGTGGCAAGACTGGAGTTTAGCCATCCTGGCCAAAGGTCATATGATTGTTGCCACTTAAGCCTTTTATTCAGGCATCTGAGAGTTTTGATGTTCTTCTTGGCCAGCCCAGTTTCATTGATGTAGTAGCAGCATTCCTCTTTTAGTCCGCTGTCAGGAGATCTAGTGCTTGGAGGTTCTGCAAGGAAACTTGGGCAATAGATGTTATTTGTCTTTGTAGGGAGACCAGGGAGGCAGCAGACACCTCTATTGCCTCTCGGAGTTGCTGTTCTAGTTTTTGGGTGGCAGTGACTGCAAAACAAAGTCCTCCTACCCCCAATGTGGAGGCAGTAAGTGAGGAGGCTGGGGAGAGTCCAACCACCACTGGTAGGAAAGTGGCCCATTTTATTGTTACCAATGGCTATAGGGTCTGAGAAATTTTGATATCCTCAGAAGTGTATGATGGCAACTTGGGATGGCAGCTGAAGTGCCTCCAAGAGTTTGGAAATTAGGGAGGTGTTGATCGATCACTGGTGATCCCTTTGTGGTTAGAAACCCAAGCTCCTTCCAAATAGCCAAATGAGAGTGAGCAATCAAGAAGGCATATTTGGAATCTGTGTAGATGTTAACCTGTTTGTCTTCGGATAGAATGAGGGTTCTAATGAGAGCAAAGAGTTCAGCTTTCAAATGACAGTGTGTCCCTTCTGTCAGACACAATAAACCTTCATAAACTTCCATTTACACACACACTTGTGAGATTTACTCTTCACCATCCTTCTGCAACTTACTTAGACACTTTATACTTCTTCAACCAGAAACATTTCTTTCCTTCTAATTTCCATACTAAAGTATATTTCCATACCTATAACCTTTTATGTCTTTCCTACTTGCTGACCCTTTCTTAAATCTGCATTCTGACACACTCATTATAATAATGTCTGACTTTTCAAATACCCCTCTTAATTTATAGTACTTTAATTGAAACATAGCTGAAACCTTTTGTACTCTTTGTATATGGAAATACATATCTTAGAATTTTAATTCCTAGTAATCTTGCTTTCGGTGAAGATCCAGAAACAAAGCAATCTTAAAATCCTTTTATCATTTTACTCACACTTTCAGAGATCTTGAGAGAGTCCCTATAAATGTAACACAGACTGGTTGGGTGGGTTGTTTTGTAAATTTGAGGAATGAAATCCATGGACACAGGATCAAACAGAGCAAAATAACAGGCTTTAGAGTAATAGAAAGGAAGCAGAACTCCTGTAAAAGGGAGGAATCCCAAGAGAGGGATCCCTTGAAGGGCTTTTCGAGGTAGGAGTGAGGAGTATACCTAAATATGTGACTGAAGAGGTGGTAAGCTGGGCCTTGGCTGGAGAGACCCAATAACCCCAAGATCCTAGGAAGTTAAGGAGCTGAGCAGTGTGAGCTTGGGAGGTTTTGAAGGATGAGCTGCATAGGAGAAGGTCATCCATGTGTTGTAGGAGAATGCAATCTACCAAGTCACAGGTAGCCAAATCCTGAGCCAGAGCTTGCCCAAAGAGGTGGGGGCTGTCCCAGAAGCCTTGGGGTAAAACTGTTCATGTTGGCTGTTGAGACCTAAAGGACGTAGGATCCTCTCATGTGAAGGCAAAGAGGTAATAAGAGTTAGGGTGAAGAGGAACTGTAAAGAATGCATCTTTGAGAACTAGGGCAGTGAAGTGAGTGATAGAAGGGGGAATGTGGGAAAGAATAGTGTAAGGGTTAGGAACCACTGGGTGGATGGGAATCACTGTCTCGTTAATTAGGTGGTGATCCTGGACTAAGTGATAGGCCCCTGAGGGGTGCATACTGGCAATATGGGTGAGTTATGGGGGAATCAGTAGGGATGAGGAGTCCTTGAGTAAGCATCCAGTCTATGATGGGTTTAAGTTCTTCCCTGTGGGTGCAGGGAATAGGAAACTGGGGACGTGAAGGAAATTTAATTTGAGGTTTCAGTTGGACGCTGGCTTGTGGTAGGAGGCTATGACTGGCTTGGAAGAGTCCCAGACTTGAGGGCCAACCAGATCTGGAGGCAGCAGTAGAGTAGATGGTGTGAGGGTGATAGTGTAAGAAAGGGAGGTAGGAGAAAGTAGTAGTATCCCTGGGGAGGAGTTTTAGGGTGGCCCCTAGGAATTGGAGAACATCTCTGTCTAGGAGGGGAACTGGATAGGAGGGAATGACCAAGAAAGTGTGTGAAAGGGTGTCCCTCCAGGGTACAGGCCAGCTTAGCTATTCTGTTTGGGAAAGAGGATTTCCCATCAGTTCCCATAACTGAAATCTGGGAAGGAAACAAAGCCCCAGAGTGGGCAGGCAAGACAGAATGGGTATCCCCCGTGTCCACAAGAAAATTTATGGACTTACTCGCTACCTTGAGCGTTACCCTGGGCTCGGTGAGGGTGATGAGGGTCCTTGAGTCTCCGGGCTCCCTTAGTCTTCTGTGAATCCCAACAGCTCAAGGGAAGGGACTGCCTGGCTGGTCACACCCCGCGTGGAGGCATTGGGGTGGGATCAGCCATACGGCAGTCACTCTTCCAATGCCTTGCTTGTCTGTGGGTGGGACATGGCCTGGAGGGAGGCTGTGGGCTTGGGAACTGACATCCCAGTGACCTTCGCATCCGCACTTGAAGTAAACTCCTGGTGGAGAGGATTGCTGGTCCTCCTTTGAAGCTCTCGCTGGAGCTGCTGGCCACAGGGGAGCTACCAAGGTTTGAGTTTGGATTGCTACCTTTTTCCGTAAGTGAGTCTGTCTAGCCAATTTGGCTGATTCCTCTCGGGCATTATAGACTTTGAAGGCCATTTTTACCAGATCTTGATATGGGTCTGAGGGCCTTCCTCAGCTCGTTTGAGCTTTTCCTAATATCAGGGGCCAATTGAGAAATGAAATGGGTTGCTAACACTGTAGCCCCAGAGGGAGATTCAGGGTCCAGTTTAGTATATTTGGTAAGGGCCTCTGTAAGACGGTTAAGAAGTAGGGCTGGATTCTCATCTGGATCCTGGGTAATTTCCCTCAGTTTATCAAAGTTAACCACTTTATTAGAGACTGTCTGCATGCCTGCTATGAGATACTGGATCATGCAAGCACAATTACAGCGGCCCTGTTGGCCTTTCTGGTAGTTCCAGTTTGGGCTCCTTTAGTGGAACTGCTGCTGTGCCCATGGGTAGAGTTATGTCCATTATTAGGTGGACTTAGTCTGTCCCAACTGCTGGATGCAAGTTCTTTTGTCTGAGGTATGGGTGGAAGACAGAATGATATAGTCATCATGCCAGGTGAGGTCATAAACTTGAGAAAGGTATCTAAATTCCTTAATGTAAGTAGAAGAGTCAGCAGAGAAAATCCCTAGGCACTTTTCTATCGGGGAAAGATCCTGGAGTGAGAATGGGATGTGGACTCTCACAATGCTTTCTGCCCCCAACCTGTCAGAGAGGACGAAGGAATACTTGTTTGGGTAGTGGGAGGACCTGATGGGATCAAGTGTGGGCACTGACAGGAGAGGAGAGAGTTGAATGGGTGGAAGGATCTTCTGGGGGAGGAGAACGGGGAGGGGGGTTTCGAGGAGGAGTAGTAGCTGTAGCTGTAGCTGTAGCTGTAGGAGAAAGGGGCAGAGGAGCTGTAGCTATGGGGTGGGGGCGGGGGGAGATGAGGAGGAGGACTAGCCTGAGTAAGGGGGGAGGTTGGGAGGGTGGAGCTGAGAGCAGTCTTGGTGGATCTGAAAACGAGGAAGAAGATGCAAGAGAGCAGTGGGGGAGAGGTTCGGGACCATCCCTGGCTGGAAGAACTTAGGTATTAGAACAGGTAGAACAAAGGGAGGGATGAGAGTGAAGCTCCCAAAAGGCCTGAACGTATGGCACCTCTGACCATTTCTCTGTCTGGGGACAGTAATTGTCCAGGTCAGTGAGGTTTTGAAAGTCAAAAGTTCCCGCTGGAGACCATTTTGAGCCATTGTCTAAAATGTACTGAGGCCAGGCCACAGTTGAATAAAAGATCAGTCACTTACGGCATCAGTCTTGAGAGAGTCCTAATTTAGTAAAAATAAGGTATAGACAGCCCAAGGGAGTCTTGGGGTCTAGGGAGGACTCTGCGTTTCCCATGGTCTTTCAGTATTACCCAGGGGGTGAACAGGGGCAGAAATAGACATCCCAAATTCTGGTCATGCTCGCCTGAGGTATAGGAAGCTGGTGGGCCAGAGGCTGGGACATCTCCTTAGCCTACAGGGGCCCAGAATGGAAGGTGGGGCTAGCCAGAGGCTGGGACCTCTCCACAGTCTACCAGGGCCCAAACGGGGGTCTGTGGCATGTGTGACTGATGGACAGACTCCTCTAACAGAGAGTGCAACTGGAAGGCCAAGGGAAATGCAAGGGAACTCACCCCACTTCTACTGCCCAGATGAAAGGAAACAAAGCGGTGCAGGAACTTTCTGGTTCATCTGTGGGAGAGGGTGGCCCTCAACCCCAGTAGGGGGAGGCCTGAGAACCCTCCCATGTTTCAGCACCAAATGTAAGATCAAATGCGGATGACCAAAAAGGAGTCAGACCAAAAGCGGCTGAGCAAGCCTTTATTGGGATTGTCTCTCGGGCAAGGTTCACCAGTCCTCCAAAGTGAGGCTTGGGGAAGTTGGCAGGGCCCCGAATGCGCGCCACTTTTGTAGTCTGAAATAGGTGGGGAAGGCTTGAGGGTTGGCCTGTGGGTGGCTGACGGGAGTCTGAGAAGGAGGAAGCCAAGGGAAAGTCTGAGGAGTAGGTGGAGGTGCTGAGGAGGCCACACAGAGCAGGAAAGCCTGATGCTCCATCCCTCATCCATCCTCCTGAAATCAACCTGTTTCCTTCTAAGAATATTTGGGTCAATTAAGGGGTCCACGATAAGGGCCGTCTGGCTTGTGGGTGGCTCCATGTTCATCACCATCAGGAGTTCAATAGGTTTTAACTTGGAATAAATCAGCTGAACTAAGATATTAACAAGATTAATATCAGAATGAAATTAACATTAAGCCTGAGAGATGAAGGAACCAAGTTAATTGAGATCCACTATTTGGCTCCTCAAAAACAAGTTTTGTGATTGAGAGTCTATGGGTATACAGAAAAGGAGGTATCTAATCCTGTAAACTAAGCAGCATCAGCTGGGGCCCCAAATGACAGAGCATAAGGGTTAGACATTACACAGTGGAGGGGAATGAGTGTTTCATCAATTACCTTTGAGTCTTGGAGGACCAGGAACCATTCCCCATTTATCTTCTGGACTCCTAAAATGTATTGCATGGACAGTTACAGGGCACATAACATGTGACTTTTATAAAGTCACAGGTGTCCCTTTGAGCTGCAGTTATAATATTGGGACTGGATAGTTTTCTTTTTAAATGCCCATGTGTGCCCATGCTTTGGTTATACACTCCTGCCAGGAGAACAAGTTGATCAAAACTGACCTTGTTTCCTCTCTGTTGCTGAAAGTCAACTGAGAGTTGCTAGGGTCATGCATGAGGACCTCCTGAAAAGCCTGTTGGCTCTTCTACAAGTTGTGCCATCTACCAGGATAGATCATGGTCTTGCTGACCACACGTGGCTTCACTTGGAAGCATCAGGGACATCTCCCTGCCCAATGATCTTCCTTTTGCAGCATGTACACGAGGTGGCTTTCTGTTCTCTAGGGTCATTTGATCCCCCTGGCTGGGAGGTCATCGTGTTACCCAGAGTTGACCAACCTGTAGGTAAGTCCCATTGTCCCTTGAGTTTTAGCTGACCAAATAGGGCAAACGCCAAAATATTGACTATTTTCATTAGCTCTTTAACTTCCTTACCTTTGGACTCGTGGTTTTGGTATTAAGCATCCAGAAGGCCAGTTTCACCAGTCCTGTAGTAGGAGTACTGGGCTTTAGCTCTAATGTCTATAATTTTACAGTTACTTACACCTTCTATTTAGTTGGGATCAGTATTAGTATTGGAAGTCAGTCTTACATCCTGTGATGGCTTGTTATCTCAAATTAATTCAGATTGTTATAGAAGTTATACTTCTGTAAAGCACTCAGACTACAGTTAAAAGGTTTTACAAGAAAAAAATGCGAAATGAAAAATTAGCAAAAGACACTTAGTTTGCATAGTAGTGTGAACCAAGAAACATAATATTTATGATCCCAAATCTTTAACATGAATCAAAAGCTAAGCGTTCTCCACCTTCTCCCTATGGAAAAAGAAGCAAAAGCCTTTCTATGTCACATTGTCTGCCCTCACACAAAGCAGGCTCTCCCCATTGTCCTCCAAAAATACCTTCAAATTTCCAATGTAGTGTAAAGAGAAACACAAAATGATGCACAACATTGATGACAGCTTTTTTTTTAATCCAATTATAAAATACTAAATGACAAATAAATCTCCAAAAGATTTGTTGCTTCTATAAGCCTGAAAGAGACAACTTTAGTTTGGAAACACCAGCTTGGTAAAATGCTCCCCTAAGCTTTACATTTAAAGAGATTTGTATACCTAAAGGACATGAATGTCTCTAATACACAAAAACCAGTAAGTGTCAATATAAGGACAAGTGTTCTTATATTAATTAGGTTTAACTTTTAAAGTACCCATTTAGGAAACTGTTAATGATCAGAAATAGACATCATCTGATGTAAAATGCATGTCATTTATATAACAAGAAAACATTTATGTAGTTAAACCAAACGGATAAAAGCCAGGTTTGTAAATGGCAGACTGGCTCTTTTATAATATATAAAAGAGCATATTGGTTTTCTTGTCTGTAACCTTATATAAATTTCCATTTCACAAACTTGCATGAGATGTAAACAAGGTCAAATAAATATTTGGTTCTTAAACGTATTTCTAGTTACACATATTAAGGTGTCAGCCGTATTGCAATAACCTAAAACAAAAGTTGCTTATTTAATCAGTTGTAGAGCTATCATTTAAAAGACTTTAAAACAGGTACAGACCTTATTAGATTTATCTTGATAGATAAGAACAGATCAGTGTTTTAAGAAACCCTTATTACTTTGACACATACAGAGTTAGCTGGATTTTGGATTTATAGCAGTAAATTAATATTTGACCTTAGAGAAAAATCCTTAAATAACTTCCATTGATTGTGTTAACTATAGTCAACTTAATTACAAACTTTGAGATTTATCCTCCACAAACCTTGTGTAACTTAGACACTGTATAATTGTTTATTTTCTCATCTAGAAATGTTCAATTTCCATGCTAAAGTATATTTCCATACATATAACTTTGTATATCTCTTTTCTACTTGTTGACCCTTTCTTAAGTATGTATTTTGACACAATCCTTATACGTTTCTGAGTTTTCCAATTATTCTTAAAAAGATCAAATACTTTACAGTACTTTTAATTGTAACACAGCTGAAACCTTTTGTACTCTTTGTATATATTAAATTACACCTATTAGAATTTTAAGTTAATAATGAAGTTAAAATTGTTTTTAATATTCAGAAACCAAGCAATCTTTAAAAAGCTTTTTTTTGTTACCTATTTAAAAGAACACATTTAATAAAGAATTTGTCACTTATAGAAACTTAGAAGTCAAAAATACTCAAGTTTACTTAGTACTTTGCAAATTAATTAGATGTCTCCTAACAAGCACATTTATGAAGATTAATCCCATTTATGTTAAATCTAATTTACTCATTTTTAACAGTTAAATTTAGGTTATTCTTAAGAGCAGTATGTCATACAAGTGTAGATAAACAGCTCCAGCCATTTCTTTCCTGCAGAAAAATCCTAGATGCATTGAATATAGTTTAAACATTTATAGAGACTAGTGCTGTATTGATTGACCACCTAGAAAAACAAGTGGGCTAGTAATCTTAAACACTCCTTTACTCTTATGTTTAAGCAATTTAAATCGAACCTCTTTCTAAACGTTTAAGTCACATGAACTAAAAGTCATTTGGATCCATTTTCTCTTTTTAAATTTAATTTATGAGTGCTCATCTATTAGCCAATTTGGTACCATGTTGACACAATGTAACACATGTGTTCACAAGCATACAAGACAGATGTGCACACAAAAACCCAGCAGAAAACACAGATATTAGAGTCTTTGAATAATTGACCTTTGAATAAAAACAGCAATAAAAAACTAGGATTAAAAACTCTAATTAGATAAAATAAGATTGACTGAAAAACATAATTTGGTACACAAAATGATAGGCGAATTCACCAGTAAAATTGAGCTCAAACCCAAAAAATGAAACAACCATATTCGCTCTAATAAAGGAGCATGTGAACATGCTTAGTAGACCAGAGTGCACTTTTGAATCAGAGTTAGAGTTAGCCCAGGCAATTTTTTCAGAATAAAGAAAACCTATATGGAATCTTTGTGCCCAAATGAAGGGATTACAAGAGAAAACTCTGCAGGTATTAGTGTCTCCTGATATTCTTGGGTCTGTCCTATCGGCTTCCTAAAGCTGAGTCCCTATTACATTATCTCCAAAAGTACAAGAGTATAGGCCTCTCCAGTGTTTCTGAAGGCTTGGAACCTGAGCAACTGGCCTTTTCGGATCCCCTCCATCTATCTCTCTCTCCTGCTAGAATCTCAAGAGTACAGGAAAAGAGCAAGCAGTCCCATAGGCCTCACAACCACTTGTATTTGAAAGTAGCACTTCAAGCCCTTTTCTTCCCCTCTGATCTCAAACTGGTTTAGGCTCTAGCTCACATAGTTTGCATTTTAGATGGCTATCAGGCTGGTAACTAGCAGGCATTTTTTAAAACAAACTAAGCTGCAAAATGGTATTAAAGTTTATACTTTGGCGACCAAGAAAATGAGGTGCTTTGCTTGGGCATTTGTGGGTTATGCGAGCTCGGTTGAGCTGGCATAACCTGAGGACGAAGCTCCCACCTGGATGTAGGGATGTCTCCCTTAATGAGCTTCTGATGGTCAGCAATCCCACCTCTCCTTACCCTATACCCTGCTGAATTTATTGCTGCCTTACCAGCGTGGATGCAAAGGCCTGTGTTTGCCACATGCCAAAGACCTAAGGGAATCCAGTCTTAGTGGCCATTTACTGGTCTTCCCTTGTCCACCATAAAACTTCCAAATACAATGTCACACAGTAGAAAAGCAGCTCTAGTCAACTGTGATTAGGTCATCCCTCGTAATGCTCTTGAGGCCAAGGCCTCCCTCTGAATCAAAACCAAAATGAAATGAGAAAAACAAGCAAAAGAAAACAGCACGGGCACCTGGCCAGGAACTGTCTCTGTGGCTCAGGGGCATCTTCCTGCTCTTGGAGTCTCTGGCCGTCAGCAGTTACATCTTTCTTTCATGACCTGTAGCTCAGGCCTCACTCAGCATGGAGGATACTAAATTCTTGAAGACTATTTAAGGGAGGATATTTGCCAACCTGTTGCACCTTTAAAAATTTGCCTTACATGTTTCCCTTTCCTTGAGTTCTCATACTCACAGGCCCATGATTTTATAACATGCTTCTCAATTTGATGTGGGTGGCAAGCCTGTTAGAGCTCTGGGTGACATCCCTACTAGAGAAAAAAAATGATTTGGCTTCCTGAACTAGGAGAGATGAGGGGTAGTTTACTCTGAGACAAAACTTCATGATTTCTTCCTGCCACATGAGGAGGTACAGAAGTGAAGATGTTAAACCTAGGGGAGCTCTATCTTGGCAATCTCTCATAAGGGGTCCCATTTTAAAAGGTGGGATATTGAGGACAGAGAAGAAGCATTTCTGAAGAAAGAGAGAGACTGCTGTGCTCATGTTCTAGGGATTAATGGGTTAACTCTGTCCCAAAGTCCTTAGAGCAGACCAAAACTTCATCTCAGGATCTGAGGTTCACTGGGTGAGGGTGCCCTCCACCATTGGGCCAGGCCAGTCAGAAACAAAGAGAAACAGATGGTGGTCGATGCTGGTACCCCTGAGGGCTGTCGGGCCAGACTCTAGACAAGAGACCTTCTTGCAGCACTGGAGAGTTGCCCCAGTTAGTGGTCTTCTGTTACTTCAAGCCTTCCTCTGGCCCATGCACCAACTTTCTCCCACAGAAAAGAAACTTGAGCAAGTCAGGACTGACATTCCCAACACCTGGGCAAAAGGGGATCAGTCCTGCCTGCCCAGCAAGCCTGTCACCTGAGTCTTATGAACAGCAGTCATGATAGCTGACTGTCCAGTGCCCTGTGTTTAGAGTTTATTCACTAAGGAAAAAGTGCAGAATTGTCTTCCTACAAGTTTGAAAAGTCCCAGTTTGTGAACAGAGGGGACTTAGGCCCTTTCTCATTAACCACTGTCTGTAAAATGTCTCTTTCTCAAGGGCTAGCATCTGATTGGCAAGGAAAAGGGTTGCTTGGGAGGAATAAGCATTGGAAGAAGAGTTTGGCTCATATGGAGGTACATATTTCTGGAGCATTCACTCAGAACCATCCAATCGCCTGGTTACTTGTAGGACACTCCTAAGGGCTGTTAGGAGAGGAAGTCCCAAGAGAAACCTTTGAGATCCAACAGGGAGTGAGTGGCCCTAGCCAGAATCTGTGAATTGCTTCACTTATTCACTCAACTCCTCACATCCAAAGTTAACTAGGATCGGGGGCAACTGTCTCCTAAACACCAGACACCTCCAAGCAGGGATAGAAAAGTTTGTTAGCATGGGGGTTGTAACAGTGGATGCTCTTTACCGTCTTAGAAAAAAAATGACTGTAAGCCAGTTTCCTCCTTGCTGACCCCCATCATTCCACCTACACTGCTTGCCACAGCCAGGGTCTTGTAGACCTGCTGTTTGAAATTGCCTTTCAGTGGCTCTTGGTGATGTCAGAACAGGAGAGCACCCATCACACGTGGGCCTAAGCTACGGTGGTCTCTCTCTGGTTTCCAGCACTTTTCCCCCCTTAATAAGAAAGGACTCTTCAAGATTTTGCTTCAGTGTGTTATGGAGACTGATAATTTACTTGTTTAGAAATTAAAATTTGTGGATACTTCAATGGTGTTTTTAATTCAAGTCTGAAACCCTGCAATAGCTTTGGACTTTTAAAAACCTCATCCTGTCTGCATTCCTGGGATCCACTCCTTTTTCTCTCCACTTGTGTGGTCAGTGCTGGAAGCATGGTGGCCCTCCACTTACATCATGACACTAACAAACTTCCTCACTCCCCAAGACTCTGGAGAGCACTGCTACAGTTTGCATCTGAGGTGTCCCCCAAAGCTCCTGTGGCTGGACAGGAATATTCAGAGATGAAATTGTCACAGTTAAGCAGGGAGGTGAAACTCCAAACCTTGGTTCTTGTGTTCCAGTGAAAGAAAATTTAAAGTCAGATACCAAAAGCCATGTAAGAGAATCTTATTATAAGTGAAAGAGAGGCGAAAGTAAAGTAAAAGCAGAGTAAGATTTAAGCAGAGAGCACTCTCAAGAGAGAGTGGGCCATCTCTGAGCAGAGCACTACCAAGGAGACATTGCTGTCTCCAGATTTATTACTGCTTCATGGTTGATTTGAAAATTGGGGTCCTCCTTCAGCAGCCTTCGACATCAGCTGTTTGATTCCTCCTTCACATTGGGGGTGGAGTCCTGGATCTTAGTTGGCCCTTTCTGGAATTGTCATGGTGGCCATCCTGTTTAGGAGGCTTCATCTATAAGTCAATCCCATGTGAATGTGGGCGTTGTGGTCAATAGCGGTCAGAAGTTACCTCAGTGCACCTGCGCTACTAAAGAATATCCCTTCTGAGCCAGTAGGAGACACCTGGCACCATAGCTTCTAGGTTCATCTCAACCTTTATGGGTCATGTCGAGAGATAGTCCCATAGATCCTTTGTTCTTGAGGCCTCCCCCTCCCTATTATCTCTTTTGCTTTTGCTTATCCTCAAAATTTGTGTGCTAATGTTTTTCCATAGCTTATCTCTCTTAGCAGTGGCTAAGAGAAAACTTCAAGAGCAAACCTGTGGCCTTGTCCAGCATCACTGCTCATTGCTAGCTACTACCTAAATGACCAGACTAGACCGGCCACCCAGTCGGTCTTTCCTAGTGTGAGTGGACTAATTGGGTGGTAACTGTAGGCAGGTGGGGTATAGCTGGAGGAGCTGAGGCCCTAGGCTCATGCACTGCAAGGGTGCACCCCCGCCCCCCCATGGCCCCTTTCCCTTCCTCTCTCTGATTCTTGGCTACCCTGAGCAGGGCAGCACTCTCCACCATGCCCTTCTGCCAGGAGTCAGCCAGCCATGGACTGAACCTCTGGAACTAGGAGCCAAAATAAACTTTTCCTCCTCAGCGTGGTTCTTATCTGGCACTTAGGTCACAGTGATGAGCAGCTGACTAACACAAACACATCATTAATACCTACTGGGCTGAGAGGGAGGGAGCTCTCATAATTCTACCATAAAGCAAGGTCTTCATCAGGTTTCTCATTAGAAACACCAGAACCCAGAATACATTGATGCATTCTAAGTGAAGGACAAAACCAGTCTGCCAGGAAACCTGTGGCCAGCAAAGGCACTCTTCTCATGGGGAGATGTGGAGGCCCTCACAGACCCTCAGCCACTTCCTGTGCTTTAACGAAATACCTCCGGTGGGTGGTCTATTAACAGACACTGCCTTGCCCATCAGGAATCTGCAAGTCCAAGGTCAAGGCCCTTATGTGTGCTAGGCATATATGTGATATGCTGAGCCATATCACCAGCCCTTTTTAAGTTGTTCACGCTAGCTTCTGATGTCCTATCTTCTATCCTCAGTGCCCCCAAAAGTTAGGATTACGGGGGTTTATCACTGCATGTAGGTTGATAAGTGTATTTGTGTGTGTGTGTGTGTATGTGTGTGTGGTTTTTGGGGTCAAAAGGGAAAGGGGCCACAGGGGGGTGCACCCTTGGAGGGTATGAGCCCAGGGTCCCAGCTTGTAAGGCCTTGTATGTGCTAGACAAGTACTTTTTTATAAAGGTACATATCCCAACCAAGGGACTGAAGCTTCATGGCCCAACCCTCTTCAGTACTGCTGCACTGTGGCTGAAGTTTCAACAGGAATTTTGTTGGGACACATTAAAGCCACAGAAAAATAGGAGACAAGAAAGTTGGTCACCACTCAATATGCCCAGCAAGAGAGGAGTCCTTCAGGTTGAATTGAAGGACATTGGACAGGAACTAGGTGCTGAATGAAGAGAGAAAGATCTCATGAAATCCTAAGAGCTGGCACTCTAATTTTCTAAAAGATGTAAGAGACTGTAGCATATGCTCCAGTTATTGCTCCGTGTCATGAACATGCAGTATATATATATATACTGTATATATATATAACTTTGTGATATCCGGTTGGGGATGTGCAGGAGCAGTGTTGTATGTGTCATTGAAGTAGGCTGCTCAGATTCACAGCAGAGTGCTGTCACTTTTGCATGTTAAGTGGAGTCCACACAGGACCCATAAAGAAAGTAACTATAGAACATTCAAAATGAAAGGGATGGGAATTAAAATGACCTGCTACAAAAATCAGCTCAATAGAAAAGGAGGTGATCCTGCAAGAATGCTCTAAGATGCATGGGAAAGAACAAAACGACAGAAAACAGGCCTCCCTCATCAGGAATTGCTTACAAGAAAACTCATTGAGCACTGCAAGCCAGGGAGTGAAGGAGAGAGGAGAAAGCAGGATCCCACCTGCTGTCTACAAGAACCGAGGAGGAGTGTGCTGTCCTGGAAGATCTGACGACCCCTGACGACTACACTGTAGGCGGATGTGCTT
>PVKS010037732.1:0-18670 GCA_004027875.1 Aplodontia rufa
AGAGAGAGAGAGAGAATCAATTTTTATTTTAGTTTTTCTTGCTGCTTTCGTTGCTCCTACACTTCATTGTGTATGTGGTGCTGGGGTTTGAACCTGCGTCCTCATGCATGCCAGACGAGCACCATAACTGCTGAGCCACTGCTCCAGCCCCCTGAGGCTGGCTTTTAACTCCTGCCTCAGCCTCCCAATTTATAGGAGTGGGCCACTGCATCTGACCCTTTTCAATACTATTTTGACTTGGATAGAGGTTTTCATACATGTTCATTATTAAGGTGAGGAGTTTCCTTCTCTTCCTACATTTTCCTCAGTCGCTGAGAGATTTTTAATGAATAGATGTCAGAATCTGTCAAAAACTTTTCTGCATCTACTGAGACAATCACATGGTACGCTATACTTAACTTTGAATGTTAAATCAACCTTGAATTCTTGGGATAATCCTTAGTTGTGATGAATTATCCTTTCTGTAGGTTGTTGGAATCCATGTGCTCAAGTTGGCTAACAAGTTTTGCACTTAAGTTCATGAGGATTTGAGGGCATAAAATTTTCTTGTAATGTCTTTTTCTGGTTTTGTTACTGGGGTAATGCTTGGTTTATAGAATGAAAATGTTTAGTCATTTTAAATGGAGATTTATTTGGATGTTTATTTCTTTTTCTTTTCTGGTAGGAAGTATCAAACCTAGGTCTTTGCACATGCTAGGTGTTATAAATGAAATCAAACACGTGGTCGGGTGTGGGTGAGCAAGGCAGAAATTTTACTTCGGCCGAAGGGCGAAAAAAAAATGCGTGCCTCGCTAGGGTGTGAGGGGTTCTTAAATGCTGACCTGACGCAATACTGCCCTTCGCCCTAATTGGAGGAGCTCAGGTGCACAGTCTGCGCGATTGTCTGTGATTAGGTGGAGGCGGGTGCAAAAGGGAGTAGGTGGCGACTGG
Organism: Aplodontia rufa; assembly: GCA_004027875.1. Classification (NCBI taxonomy): domain Eukaryota; kingdom Metazoa; phylum Chordata; class Mammalia; order Rodentia; family Aplodontiidae; genus Aplodontia; species Aplodontia rufa. Next base: position 931 of record PVKS010037732.1, read on the forward strand.
GAGATAATGGGGGTGGGGGTCGCCACACACGTGGCGAGGGTAGTAGGGATTCCATGTTTCCCGGAAGAAGATGGCCGGGTACCGGAAGGGGTCCTAGGAAGGAGGTGGGCGGACACAGGTGGGCTGACGCAAGTGGGCGTATACAAGTGGGGGAGTTACAGTCTTCAGAAAGGAAGGGAGATAATGGAGGTAGTAGATTATACATCACGATCTTTCAAGTTTGACAGAAAAGACATACATCTTACATAGGCAAGTGTTCTACTGTTTAACTACACCCCCATCCTGTTTGGAAGTTATTAATATTATTTATTTTTTAAGAAAGAGGGACAGGGGGCTGGAGCAGTGGCATAGCGGTTATGGCACTTGCCTGGCATGTGCAAGTACGAGAGTTCAAACCCCAGCACCATGTACCCAATGAAGTCTTGGAGCAACAAAAGGCATATGAAAAACTAAATAAAAATCGTTTCTCTTTGTCTCTCTCTCTTACTCTCCCTCTCTCTTAAAAAAAAAAGAAAGAGGGACAGTGAGAGAGAGAGGGAGATAAAGACAGAAGCAATTTTTATTTAGTTTTTCATGTGACTTTTGTTGCTCCAACACTGTTGCTTACGTGGTGCTGGGATCTGAACCCGTGTACTCACACATGCCAGGAAAGTGCTGTAACTGCTGATCCACTGCTCCAGCTCCTGTTTGGAAGGTTCTTAAAAGGAAATTCAATATAGGACAGTTCAGCATATGTATTTGTTTTTGAGTGGGTTTTGGTGGTTTGTGCTTTCAAGGAATTAGTCCATTTCATATAAATTGTGAAATTTATGTACACAGGTTTGTACCTAATATTACCTCACTATACTTTTGAAGTTGGTGGGGTCTTTCGTGATGTTTTTTCTTGCATTTCTTAGGTAATTTGTGATTTTTTGTTTGTTAGCATTGAGAAAGAGTCATCAACTTTCCTGATTTTTTTTGAAGGTTCAGCTTCTATTTTTTCTGTATAGTTTTTATTTTCAATTTTTTTTCTGTTTCTCTTCGCTGCTTGCTTTGGGTGCATGAGTGTATTTTGTGCTTCTTTTTCTAGGGTTTAAAATGGAAGCTTAGATTGCTGACTTTAGACCTTTCTTTTTATTTTTGTAACATAAGCAATTAGTGCCATAAATTTCACTTTACTACTTTAGTACAAATTTTGATACTGTATTCTATTTAAAAAAATTTTTTGGTGGTGCTGGGGATTAGACTCAGTGCCTGGCACCTACTAAGCAAACAGCTCTACTAGTGAGTTACACCTGCAGAGCAAGCATTTTAACTTTTATTCAATTAAAATATTTTCTCGGGGCTGGAGTGGTGGCTCAAAGGTAGATTGCTTCACTGGCAAGCTTGAGAACCCGGGTTCGAAACCCAGCACCACGTACACAACTAAGTGTTTGAAAAGCAAAATCCATATGAAAAAATAAATTGATTCTCTTAAAAAATCCTATCTCCTTTGAGTTTTCGTTTTTAATCCATGGATTATTTAGATGTGTAATACTTAATTTCCAAATATTTGGAGATTTTCCTGTTATATTGATTACTTGCTTCCATTACGATCAGTTAACATAGTACGATTTCATTTTTTTTACAGGGGACTCAAACTCAGGGGTGCTTTACCATTGTGTTACATCCCCAGCCCTTTTTATTTTGAGACACGGTCTTGCTAAATTGCTGAGGTCTTTCCGCCTCAGCCTCTAGAATCACTGGGATTACAGATTTCAATTGTTAGTGGTGGTTCGAGACCAGGAGAAAGCTATTGCAGGGTACAGCAGCTTTCACCAGGTGTATCCTCAGAGGTGTGGTTCTCGCCACCGAGTGTAGCCCTCACACCCTGCAAAGTCTGTGAGAGTCCCGGGAGCATCCTAGGACTAGGCAAGTACCAGACCGGGTCGTGTGCGTGCGTGCGTGCGGCGGAAATCCCGCCTCCCGGCACCTGCGGTTGGCCTTGACCACAGCGGGTGAGCCTTCAGAAGGAAGACGAGCGGGATTGCGGGAAGCAGGAGAAATGGGAGGAGCAGCGAAGGGGATTTTCTTTCTTATTGGCTGCATTTGCGGAGCTGACTCGCTGCGATTGGCTGGGAGCAAGGGGGCGGCAGTCTCGCGTCAGCCCTCCCCTCGGGCCGCGAGAGGCGCCGGGATTGCGAGAGCCGGCCTGGGCCAGCTGTGGCTTGAAGTCTGTTCCCGCACGCCGGCGGGGCGAGGCTGCCTGGCTGCTGCTGCTAGTCAGGTCCTGGTGTGCGGGGCGCGAGGATGCCGGCGGCGGGGCGGCGCAGGGCAGGGCGAACTAGGGGTGGAAGGGCGGCTGAGCCCGGGTGGCGGGCGTTGCCGCGGCAGCGGGACCTGGGCCTGCACGAACCGCCTGCGGCGCGGTCTCGGCTGTCTTTCCATTTCTAAGTGATTGTTGTTGTGGTTTTTTCTGCAGAAGTGACTTTGTTTCACGCACCACACACTGGTTTGGGGGTAAAGCGACAGAGGCATGCTGGTGTCACTTGTCGTTGAAATGATGGGCTTCCTGTCATGTTTGCGTGTATATCATTTGGATTAAGGGAAGGGGATGACATTGTGCTTTGGTCTCTTGTGCCCGTCCATTCTCACGGTCTCGCCAACGTATTACAAAAACCCGGAGAAACCTCCTATGTTGGAAGTAGGCTTTTCCTTTCTGCTCCCTTCTCCCACCCTCACACCCTTTGCTTCACTCCCCTCCCCCAACTCTTCTCTCCTCTTGCCATTTTTCCCTATGAAGCATTAAACCTTGCTGGAGGGTCTTTGTAAAAAATTAAAAGGCTTTAGGTCTTCAACGTTTCTATTGTACTTGCAGGCCTGACAACTGGGAGGAAACTGGAGGAAAGATGCCCTCTGAGTCTTTCTGTTTGGCTGCCCAGGCGCGACTTGACTCCAAATGGTTGAAAACGGATATACAGGTGGGGTTTGACCTGCCTTTTTCTTGGTGTGTTCCTGCCTCTGTGTTTTAGTTTCTGGTTAAGGCTTTGTTTTGTTATATGTGATAGGATGTCAGTACTTGCCATATTAGAGAAACAGGTTTATTTTCTTGTAGCTTGAAACGTAACAGTGTTTTACTGCTGGTTTGTAGAAAGCGAGTGTCTTCATTTTAATTACAGTTCTTTGTAAGCCAAAGAAACTTGTGATGTAGTTATGCAATTTTTTTCCCTTTTTACTAAATCTGTATCACTTAACCACATATTGATGACTGTTCTCTGTTACTAATATTTTTTGAGATGTTCTATTAATTATGTGAAGGAACAATGAATTGACATGTAGTAACTTATTTTGGCCCACAGAACCTCACACATTTTAGGGATCTTGTGTTTGTGTTTCTGGAGAGACAAGAGTTAATTCAGTTGAATTGTTTGTTTTCTGTATATGATAGGTTTTATTAAGAGGAGTGCTCAGATTTTCACATTAGGAACATAAGGAAACTATGTTGGCTTTAGTCTGATGTTTGATTTAATAAGATAATTGCAAATTATCTTTTGCAAATTGTCAGGACATTATGAAATAACAGTAATATTTCTGTGGATGTTTTCTTTCCCTTAAGCTAGTACTGTTTATGAATGGTTTGGAGAAATTACTTCTGGAACTCTGCATCAACAGCAAGAAAGAAGTGTCTGGTATATTTTGTATACATGTGTTTTTTTTGGCCTCACTGAGGTTAACCATTTTAAATATTAAGTAATTTATTAGAATAGTCTTCCATAGTCTATGACTCTATCAGGAGTGTTTGTCATAAGTAGTAGTTGCTCATAGATATTTGTAGTGAGGTGTTATTGCCTTTACTTGATTTCGCCTTTCCCCACCCTTTAAGCAGGTGTGGAGTGCCAGTGGATATGAAAGCCAAGTGTTGTGGATGATGGGATTGTTATTAATGGTGTAATGTTAGATAAGACTAAGCCCAAGAAATTGGGTTAAGAGTTGGTGGTGTAGTTGTTGTTCTTTTGATTTGTTTTTCTTTAAACATTTCCTTATATTTAGTTATTAGTCTGCTTTTTTTTTTTTTTCTTAAGAGAGAAGGACAATGAGAGAGAAACAGAATCAGTTTTTACTGAGTTTTTCACATGGTTTTCGTTGCTCTGACACTTAGTTGTGTACGTGGGTGCTAGGTTTGAACCCCTGTACTTGAACCCCTGTACTTGTGCATGCCGGGCAAACGCTGTAACTGCCAAGCCACCACTACAGCCCCTAGTCTGCCTTTTTTTAAGTTGGTGAAGAAGTGAAAGATAATTTCTTAATTCTGAAATCTTGAGATTTAGGAAAAAACTTTTTCAGAAAAAATTTTTTTTGTATTTGTGGTTATGTATTTTGATAAACTTGTTGAAGTAAAGAATCTTACCTAATGAAGTTTTATTTTCTTAGTGATCAAAATTGAGTACCTAGTAAATATGAGTTTTAGCATCTTGATCTAAAAGCAGTTTAATAATTAAGAGCTTATGACAAGTCAGGCAAATTATACATAAAATTGGCATGATTTATGTGTTATTTTACTTTTTTTTTTTTATCAATTTTATTTAGTTTTCCACATGGCCCCCACCGCTCCAAGACATCGCTGTGTACATGGGTGCTGGGGTTTGAACCCCCATTCTTGCGCATACCTGACAAGCGCGGTAACCACGGAGCCACCGCTCCAGCCCCTTATTTTACTTTTTGATGATGCATTTTGTGATGCATTGTTCTTGGTCTTTCCTAGACATTTTAAGTACTATTCAGTAGTCTTCCGAGCTGGGTGTGGTGGAAAAACACCTGTAATCCCAGCTACATAGAAGGCAGAGAAAGGAGGATCACAAGTTTGATTCTGGAATTTAAGGCCCTGGGGTCAATCCCAGTGCCATCCTCCACTCCCACGTCCCCCCCCCCCACCAGTCCCCCACCCTCTCAAAACCCGAAGTCTTTCAAAATGTCTCCTAGGAGTAAGTGAAGAGATTAAGTTTTGGATATTGCACCAGAGGAAAATGTGTTATGGGTGTTGTAGGTATTTAAATACCATGAAAAAAGTGGTTGCTCACCTATGTTTTATACAGTTTTTCTATAAGGGCTTTTTTTTTTTTTTTTTTTTTTTTTTAAAGGAGTGCTGAGTATGAACCCTGGGGCACTCTACCACTGAGCTCCATTTCCCACCGTTTTTCTTACATTTAAAGAGACAGTCTCACTAAATTGCCCAGGCAGACCTCGAACTTGTGATGCTCTAGATTCAGCATCCCAAATAGCTGGGATTCCAGGTGTGCCCCAGTGTGCCTGGCTTCAGCATTGCTTATTAAATGTGAGGAATGAATGCTGTTATTTTACCCTAAGGAATTAAACACATTTTCCCTTTTGGAGTCCTTGGAGACACACATTGTGGCTGCAACCCTTGTATCAACAGGCTTTACCTTTGTTTCTTTATTTTGTTGGGGATGGCTCTCCCACCTGTAGGGTGAAGCATCCCATTTATTATGTAGGGCTTTTGTATTGGAAGCAGAATTTATGTCTGTTAATAATATGTGGGAAAGATATATATGTAGAAAGATGTTTCATAGGATTTAGGAAATCTGTTTTTTACATGCTATTTTTGTTTGAAATGCTGTTGAAATTGTCAATATCTATGCACGAATATGTAACAATGATTCTCTTCAATATGTAAGACTATGTCAAACAAATTAAAAGAAAAAAGTGCTGTTGAAAGTTTTAGTAACTTTTAGGATGGAAAGATTTTGGAGTGTGGTAACCTTTTTTTTTTTTTTTTAAAGAGAGAGGGACAGTGAGACAGAGAAAGAGAGAAACAACTTTATTTAGTTTTTCACATGGCCTTAGTTGCTCCAACACTCAGTTGTGTACGTGGTGCTGGGGTTTGAACCGGGTCCTCGTGCTTGTCAGGCAAGCGCTGAAACCGCTGAGCCACCGCTCCAGCCCAACTTTTTTCTTTTTTTAAGAGGGGTGTGGAGAGAGAGAATCAATTTAATTTATTTTTTCATCTGGCCTTTGTTTCTCCAACGCTTAGTTGTGTATGTGGTGCTGGAGTTTGAACCCAGGTCCTTGCACATGCTAGGCAAGTGCTCCAACTATTGAGCCACCATTCTAGCTCCGTGTGATAACTTTTAATGCATGTGTATTATAAAGTATACTGTTCCTCAACTTGATTGTATGTGTTAAGATGAATCAAGCCTAGTACCCTGCAATTAGCAGCTTCTAATGCAGTGCCTGTTATATGCCAGGCATCTATCTGTTTTTTACAATGCTGTTTAATTTTCAACACTTTCTTCTGATTGTTGTGGAGTTATTTGAATTACTGTTTTCTTTCACTATTCTCTTAAAAAGGCAATAAATTACAGAGCTAAGAGATTTTAGATACATCACTATTTTTATTTATACAATAAAAATTGTTTTATTTGATGTGATTGGTAGTTTTTCAGTGAACCAAAAATCAAACAAAGGAACCATAAAAATTAGTACATGATACTTTAAAGCCTTTTTATTCTTAAAACATTGGCATATTTATTTGCCATCTTGATGTAAGTCTTTGAGCATGGATCCAGAATAGGAGTTATCCTGCTCTTTCTTGCATAAGCTGTACTCAGATAAATTTCCTACAGTTTCTATTTTTGGGTTCTTTGAAGTGGCACATGAAATTAGATATGCATGAAGCGATTTATTTTAACTTTTTATTTTGAAATAATTATAGACTCAAAGGAAGTTGCAAAGAAAATAGAAAGGTCACTGTGTACCCTTTACTCAGACTCTCTGAGTAGCTACGTCTTATAACTATAGTGCATTAACAAAACCAAGATATTAAGATTGGTATGACTTGTGTGCATAGTTCTGTGCCATTCTGTCACATGTGTTTAGTCATGTAAACACCAGTAGAGTTAGACACAAAACTGGTCAGCAAAGTGATCTTTCTAGTCACACCCACTCTTCTTCTGCTACAGTCTCTAACCCCTGACAACTAATGATCTGTTCTCCATCTCTTAATTTTTTTTTTTGAGATTAGAATTCTTCACTCAGCATAATGTCCTTCAGGTCCTTCAAAGTTGTTATACATTAGTAGCTAAACTTGACATCATTTATTTGCCTCTTTTTCTAGTCATCAATTTGAAAGGATTAATCTCTAAAGTAAACTTTAAAAATTAAAGGTTTATTGAGGGGCTGGAGTGGTGTCTCGGTGGTTACGGCACTTGCCCGACGTGCGAATACACGGGTTCAAACCCCAGCACCCATGTACACAGCTGAGTGTGAGAGCAACAAAAGCCATGGGAAAACTCAATAAAAATTGATTCTCTCTGTCTCTCTCACTGTTCTCTCTTAAAAAAAAAATTTATTGAATGTAAATATTGTCACTTTTTGCATAGAAGTATCAGTAGATTAAAAAGTGAGTTTGAACATCTTGGTAAATTCTGTTCTTAGGGTTTCAGCTAACTGATGACATAGAGAAAATAATGTAGGAAATGTAGGTAATTTAATCTTTTTTGGATCAGATTTTGAAAAGTGCTCTTTACCTTTCATCCTAGTACAGCTGCCTCTATAGAATAAGTTTTGTTTGCATGATAGAAAGAGGATTTGTTATTCCTGTATATGACATTCTGTGAGGTTAATTCAGTTACATAGATGTTCTTGTGCTGGTTTTGAAAAAAATCTTCAAATGGAAACTTGACTCTGCTGTTTCAATTTAAGGAATAAACCTAAAGAAATAGTGCCTCACCGTGCTTTTCCCATAATTCTTATGTATGTCCAACTGAAGCCATTTTCAACACCAAAGTTTGCTTTGGTAGAAAAATACAATAGGGATGAAAAGGAAAGCAATATGTAGTTTTGTGTAACTCTAATCAAAAGGCTTCACAAAATAGCATAACTTGATGTTTTCTGATTTAGAATTTTAGTAGTTTTCAAGTGTCTTCTTATATATAATTGATAGTCCTCTAATATGCAATTAATTTTTCTATGTATAATTTTTATATATAATTTCCATCTTGGTGCATTAATTAGTTTTAAATTTTTTTTAGTGAGTATGTGTACGTAGTCCCTATTTTACTTCTCTTTCTTTCTTTTTAAAGAGAGAGGGACAGTGAGAGAGAGAGAGAGAGAGAACCAATTTTATTTAATTTTTTAAGTGGCGTTCATTGCTCTGAGACTTTGTTGTGTACATGGTGCTGAGGTTTGAACTCGCCTTCTGGCGCATGTAGTGCAAGCGCTGTAACTGCCAAGCCAGTGATCCAGCCCCACTATTTTATTTCTTAAAATAGGAGTAAAAAGTTTTTTTGGAATGTTAATTATAGTTGTTATATTGGTTATTTCATGTAATCATGATAAGGACTATTTGAATATCACAGTTTTGCAGGAATTAGAATTAAACATGCCTTAATTTTCATATTAATGAAGATAAAAAGGTTTATAATGAGTTCTTTTTTTAATTTAGTTTTTCATCTGGCCTTTGTTTCTCTGACACTTAGCTGTGTATGTGGTGCTGGGATGTGAACGTAGGTCCTGGTGCATTCCAGGCAGATGCTCGAACTGCTGAGCCACTGCTTCAGCCCTTTTAATGACTTCTTATGGTGAATTTCATTTCTGTAGGATAGATTGCATTGCTCACTTTTATTCCTGACTTTAGTTATTTCTATCTTTCCTATATTTTAGTTCAGTCTTGTGAGGATTTTGTAAATTTTGTTAGTTTTTTTTTTTTCTTTTTAGAGGGAAAGAGAGAATTTTATCATCTGGCCTTTGTTTCTCTGACAGTTGTGTATGTGGTGCTGCGGTTTGTTCTTGGGTCTTCATGCATACCAGGCAAGCGTTCCAAACACTGAGTTACCACTCCAGCCCTTAATGTTTTTTTTTCCCTTTCCAACCTCTTCCCCAAACTGGAGATTGAATCCAGAGGTACTTTATCACTGAGCTATATCCCTAGTCTTTTTATTTTTTTAAGACAGGATCTCATGAAGTTATGGAGGCTGATCTTGAATTTGCTTCAGCCTTTCAAGTACTTGGGATTCCTAGCATATGCCACTGTACCCAGCTTGTTGAGGTCTTTTTTTTAGAAAAAAGCTTAACTTTTAGCTTTGGTTTTTAGATCTGGGTATTAATAGTTACAAAGGAAAAGAATGAGTTTATCATTAATTTTTGACAATAGTGCTTTATGTGGAAGAAAACTGGGTAACATGTTTAAGGCAACTTAGAGAAAAAAATGTGAGCCAGGAATTTTATGTACAGCAAAACTGACTTTTCAGATTAAAAGAATAGTTTTATCAGTGAGCAGTAACTCAGGAAATATTGTTTCTATGAGCCAGTTCTGAGAAATTGAGTAGAGATAGTTCTTCAGACAACTGAAAGGCTGTAGATCCATGTAGGACTGGTGCTGGTCATTAAACCCACACTTCTGAGCAAAACGTAAACTACAGTGCGTTTTGGAAGAGTAAGAACAATGTAATAGCTATATGCTTAGATATTGTAGATCATGGTGTGCCTGTTTCGTAGTGTCTGCTGTTCATCCCATCCATTGTAGTTTTCATATTAGTATTTTCCATTTGTGGAGGCTCCATTTGGGTCCTTTTTAATGTCCCGTTTCACTGTAAGAACATTAATTCTGTCACCTCTGCTGCTTCTGGATCTTTTTCTGCTGTGTTTCCTTAGTTTAATTTTTTTTTTGTGTATGTAGTTCTAGGGATTGAACCCAGCATCTCATGCATGCTAGCAAGTGCTCTGTCATTGAGTCGTACTCCTAGTCCTTTTTATAGCTTTTAAATTTTGAGATAGGGTCTTGCCAAGTTGTCCGGGTTGTGCTTGAACTTGTGATCTTCCTGCTTCGGCCTCCTGAATAGCTGGATTTATGTGTGCCACCATGTCCGACTTTCTGCTGATTAATCCCATCATTTCTATTGATCAGTTACTGTCATTATAGGATTTATTTGTGTGCCTGCGAGTGAGCTGTACCACAGACCTTTTTTCTTTTCCTTTTTAAAGAGAGAGAATCAGTTTTATTTATGTTTTCATCCTGTTTTTGTTTTTCTGACACTTAGTTTTGTATGTGGTGCTGGGGATTGAACCCGGGTCCTTGTGCATTCCAGGCAGGCACTCTACCACTGCTCCACTGCTCCAGCCCCCACCTCAGACCTTTTTAACATTTATTTTGAGACAGGGTCTTGCTAAGTTGCCCAAGCTGGCTTTGGACTTGGGATCCTCTTATCTTAGTCTTCTGAGTAGCAGGGATTACAGGTGTGTGCCACCATACCCAGCAATATTATGTGATTTTGTGGGGGCTTTTCTATTATTAATATTATTATTGTGGTACTGGGGATTGAACCCAGGGCTTTGTATCTGTTAGGCAAGGTTGTACCACTGAACAATACCCTCAGGTAGTTTTTTGTACTGGGAGTTTAACCCAGGGGTACTTAACCATGCAGCTGCATTCCCAGCCCTTTTTTTTCTTTCTTTTCTTTTTTTTAATTTTTAATAAAGAGAGGGACAGTGAAAGAGAAAGAGAGAATCAGTTTTATTTAGTTTTTTTATGTGGCTTTCTTTTCTCTGACTATATACATGTTGCTGGGGTTTGAACCTGCATCCTTGCGCATGCCAGGCAAGTGCTGTAACCGCTGAGCCACTGCTCCAGCCCCTTGTTTTTTTATTTTGAGAGAGAGTCTTAGTAAGTTGCTTAGGGCCTTCCTAAGTTGCTGAGGCTGGCCTTGAACTTGCAATTCCCTTGCTTTAGCCTTAGCCTCCTGACCCTATTTCTTTTTTTAAAAGTGGTTTTTTTTTTTTTTTTTTGCCTTGCATGTGTTTTACTTGAGATCACTTTGATCTTTTCAAAGCTTGGTCCTAAGGTTTATTAGGGCAGGTCCACAAAACATTTACATTGGGCTTATTTATCCACACTAAAACAGTAACCAACATAGACTATATCTAATACATGTTATGATATACTAATTGTTGCACTTGAATTGGTCCTTACTTGATTCTGCACCTCATTTCCATCTGTGGGTCATTAGTTCCTAGGCCACCCACTACAGTATGTGTGTCTCCAGATGTCCAGTCTCTACCTTCCAAAAAAGGATTTCTTGTTGCTCACCCAGCTTTTGACCTTCCATTTTCCCTTCTGACACAACCTAGGTAATGAAACAATAGGCTGTAACAATAATTCTTATTTCTTTGAAAACTGGGCTTCTTCCTTGGCTTAGTTTTTAAATGTTTTATCTTTTGCATTTTTTAAAAAATTTTAAATCTCCTAAACATCAGTATCTCTCAACCTAGATTGCATCCTAGAACACTGATATATAGAGCCAGCCATTATAGGGAAGTCCCAGAGTGTTTTTGGGGTTGAAAATGGCAGTTCACTGTTCCTCCTGGGATGTTGTCATGTCCTCCAGGCCATCATCTACAAACCATTTGCTGTGATTCCCAGATATACATCTGTATCTTGAATACTCTGCTAAGATCTGTATTTATATTTACTGTGTGTGGCTGGGGTGAACCTTCATGTTTGTATTTTATAGTTAATTGTATTAGTGAGCTTTCTGTTAAAACTAAGTACCTGAGTATAACTAAGTACCTGAGATGACTAACTTAAAAGATTTATTTTGCCTTACAATTTTGGAGGTTCCAGTCTTAGGATTGATTGGCGTCATTGTTTTGGACCTGTGGCGAGGCAGTGAGATGTGGTGTAGCAAAACCACAGCCTTATCATCTAGGAAGCAAAAGAGAAGAGGAAGAGACTGGGGTCCTTTTTTTTTTTTTTTTTTTAAGAAAGAGGGGACAGTGAGAGAGAGACAGAGAAAAATTAATTTTTATTTAGTTTTTCATATGGCTTTCGTTGCTCTGAGACTTCATTGTGTACGTGGTGCTGGGGTTTGAACTCGAGTACTTGCGCATGCCAGGCAAGCGCTATAACCCCTGAGCCATCGCTCCAGCCTAGACTGGGGTCCTTTTGAGGGCCATCTCCAGTGTCTTCAGGACATCCGCCAGTTCTCATTTCTCCATCCTCCCAAAAGCAGCACCTTGGGGACCAAACTTTTAACATGTGGATCTTTGGGAACACTTAATCAACCCATAATATTAGTGCAAATCTTACTGGTCAAAATTGACCTAATTCTCATTCATGTTCTGTTTCATGCCTTTTCATATCTGATCTGATGCATTAGATCTGAAATAATTGTAAATAACTTTCTCTGTCTTGGCTTTGGTTCACATCCTTTGACTCTTGATAGTGACTTCCTAGTTCATTTGCTTTGTTTCTTATTTCTTCCTCCTTTGTCTCCCTCCATTGCATTACTATTTAAGGAATAGGTCATGGATTCACTTGAATGTCTCAAGGTAGTGTGTAACTTCTGGACCGTGACACACACAAGTTATGAGGTCTGGAACATTTGTACTTCTAGCCTTGTGTGCATCCTGGTGGGGATTAAACTAGAGTGGCAGCACCTAACTGCCCTGCTCTTAGCGTTCCATACCCTAATTAAACCTCAGGGGCCTTGAGTGCCCATGGTTCACTTTTTAGGAAGGATTTGCCTCTTTCCCTGCCTGTTGGTACATCTTTTACCAAGAGTCACATGTTTAGGTTAAAAATTATTTTGTTAGTGACTTGAACAGATAAAATAAGAGTGCTGAGAGAAAGCTGTTGCTTCTACAGAAACTAAACTGCCGAATTGGTTTTCTGTTGCTACATAACAATTCCCTACCCACAAGTTTAGCAACTGACAACAACACAAACAGTCTGATAGTTTTCATGGATCAGGAGACTGGGTATAGTGTAGCTTGTTTCTGTTTTGGAAGTCACTAAACTGTAGCCATGATGTTAGCTGGGCTGCAAACCCTTATCTTGTTTCTGTTTTGAAAGTCACTAAACTGTAGCCAAGATGTTAGCTGGGCTGCACCCTTATCTGGAGCTCAGGGTCCTCATGGAAGAATTTGGTTCTTTGAGGTTGTGGAACTGAAGTGCTGGGTACTTAGAGACTGCCTCTCTCCATAGGTAGTCCATGCCAAACACTTGCTTTCTCCAGGCCCTTCAGATTAGCCCCAGGATAATCTTCTTTTTGATTGACTAGAAAGCAGCTGGCTTGGAACCTTAATTATACATATAGAATCCTCTCACCTTTGTCATAGAACAAACAGCACCTAGTCACAAGTGTGACATCTCATTCTATTTACAGGTTCTACCCACACTTGGGGAGAAGGGATTACAGAGGATGGGTGTATACCCCATAGGACCAGAATCTTGGGGACCATTTTTGCTTACCATAGATAATTTGGATAAAATTAGAATGCTAAAGATTTACTTGAATGGGCTGACACAGTGGTGAGTGCCTGTAATCTCAGGTACTCTGAAGGCAGGAGGTCAAGAGTTCTGGGCCAGCCTATGAAACATAATAAGACATTGTCTTAAAAAAAAAAAAAGAAAGATTTTACTTACATAGATTAGGTAGGAAAGAACTATGAAGGATCAGGGATGAAGTCTTTAAAAGTCTAGAAGATTTCTGCACTGAGATTGAATACAAAATGTCCTTCAATTCGTGCTCCATTTTAAAAAATACAATTGGAGATATTGGGTGCTTCCTGAAGGTGGTGCCCACCACAATAATGGCAGGGAACAAGTTAGTAGATAGTAGACTTGTACATAAAGAAAAGACCTGGCCTTCCATTAAAAAATGAGCAAATGGAGCAGTGGTTCAGTGGTTGGGGCGCTTGCTTGGCATGCACGAGGATGCTGGTTGGAACCCCAGCAGCACATATACAACACCAATATACAAAAGTGTTGGAGCAGTGAAAGCCACATGAAAAACTAAATAAAATTGTTTTCTTTCTTTCTCTTTCTCTCTCAATGTCTCTTAAACAAAACAAAAAACAGTCAGGGTATAGGTTAGTCGAAGAGCACTTGCTTAGCATGTATGAGGCCTCAATTTCATATCCAGCAGTGCAAAAAAAAAAAAAATAAACGGATGATGCTCTTAATGTCTTTTGTGTTAGAGAAGATGACTTCAGTTGCACCTACAGTTTTCTTTGGAAGGATTACCTTCTCATGGTGTTCCAAAAGTTTCCTTTGCCTGTTCTGTGGTGGTTGTCAGCACTGTGAAGTCTTTTCTGACTCATACATACTGACAAGCCAAGGCGTTTTTGTTTTTAGTTTTTTCTTTGAATATCACTATGAGCTTATGTAGTTTATTTTTGTGCATTACATTTGGTATGTATTTTGATGCTCAAAATTGTTCTAAATTTGGCCATGAGTCCCTGTTAGCCATTTTATTTTATTTTTGCAGTACTGGATATTGAATCCATAGACATACACTTCCAGTTCTTTTTTACATTTTATTTTGAGATGGGCTGGACTTGAACTTGTGATCCTTGTGCTTTAATTTCCCTGCCTGCCCCAGGTTTATGTTATCTGCTCTGGCCCTTGAGTTAGCCTTTCTCTCTTTTGGTGTCAGGTGGTGCTTAGATAACAGAATCTGGGTGCTGATTATATTAATTGCTGTTAGAATGCCTCAGATTCTAGGTCCTTTCCAAAGACAGAGCAGGCAGAAATTATTATTTTTTTTTAAGAGAGAGGGACAGTGAGAGAATCGGTTTTATCAATTGTATTTAGCTTCTCATGTGACCCTCATTGCTCTGACTCTTGGTTGTGTACATGGTGCTGGGGTTCAAACTTGTGTCCTGTGCATGCCAGGCAAGCGCTGTAACTGCTGAGCCACTGCTCCAGCCCCAGCAAATATGTTAAATAAAATTTGTACTGGGATTACCAATCCAGATTGTTTTAAAAAATTTCTGGTATTTGATCTCTTTTCTAATTAAAACCTTAGTTTCTCATAATATTAATGTACTTTATCATAAATGTGTCTTATCATATTAACATTGCCTTATCATTCAACATACATGAAATATTTTTAAAATCATGTATAATTTTTTTTTTAAAGAGAGAGGGACAGTGAGAGAGATAGAGAAAGAATCAATTTTATTTAGTTTTTCATGTGATTGTTGCTCTTACACTTCGTTGTGTACATGGTGTTGGGATTTGAACCCAGGTCCCCACGCATGCCAGGCAAGCACCACAACCGCTGAGCCACTGCTCCCGCCCCTATATCAATGATGTTATTACCATCAGTAAGACTAACAAAGTTTAAGGCTTTCTCCCTCTTAGAATATATTCTATGAGTGATTTACAACTGAAAACCTCCTTGAAATACTTTTCTTTCTGATACTTACAGGTTAATTTGCTTGTTACCATTTTAGGTTTTTCTTATTTTTTTCCTTTTATTTTTGGGAGAGAGGAACAGTGAGAGAGAATAGATTTTTTTTTTTTTTTTTTTTTTTTAGTTTTTCATGTGGCCTTCATTGCCATTGTGTACTTGGTGCTGGGGTTCGAACTTGCGTACTCATGCATGCCAGGCAACCCCTGTAACTACTGAGCTACTGCTCCAGTCCTAGGTTTTGCTTTTTTATGATCTAATTTTGATTTTTGAAGATGGAAACCTTTTATGTTTCAGAAGTAAAGAAGGCATAAGGTATATTCAGTCTTGCTTTCATTGGTCCTTGCTGCTTTCCTCCATGTCCCCTCAATGTTTTCCCATAGGTAATCACTGATACTTGTTTTTGGTTTTATGTTTTCAGAGCATGCACATGTGTATATTTGCTTTTTTTCTTGTATTTTACACAAGGTTAGCATAGTAAATATACCATTATGCACTGTGACATTTTCACCTCACTCTATTTGTTGGATGATTTTCATTTAATGTAATTTATTTTTGAATGGATTATTGAATAAATAAGTCATTGATTTATTAACTAATTGAATTCAATAAGGGGAAATGAAATTTATCTCCCATATAATTCTTTAAGAAGTGCAGTATGAACACACTGTAAAATTGTCTTGTTTATCATTGCCAGCTTGCATTCTCAAGAGATGGGCTCTGTGGTCTGTGGAATGAAATGGTTAAAGATGGAGAAATTGTTTATACTGGGACAGAATTAACCCAGAATGGAGAGCTCCCTCCTAGAAAAGGTAAGCTCCTTTAATTAGTTTTTTTTAATTTTGGAAAAACCATTATAAATTGCATTTTATAGAACTTTTGTAATAGACGTAGGACATTTGCGCATACCTTCTGTAAATTTTGTTTTTCATTTGGTGATTGGTATCTTAAGATGTTAATTAATATTTTAAGCTGTTTGGATTTTATTATCTATCTGAATCGAAGACATTTTTTTTTCTTTGTCATGTGTGATAGGTAAATCCTGTTCTGTTGAACTACATCTTCATCCCTTTTTTTAAGTTTTATTTTTAAACAGGGTATTGCTGAGTTGCCCAGGCTGACTTTGGTCCTCCTGCCTCAGCCTCCTGAGTAGCTGGCATTATAGGTGTCTGCCACTGGACCTGGTGTTGTAAAACCACCTCCCTGCATTTGCAGTGGTCTCTTCGGGTGTCTAGTTTGCAGCTTATAAGAAGTTAATATTTTCTCTTAAGTTTCTAAACAAATCTTTCCTTGGCTAACTGAAATTTATTATTGTAAGACTGAGTGGAAATTCTTCCTGAAATTCTTCCTATGTAACTGTCCTTTGGGAGTGTATATAAGACTTCCTGGATGCCTTTGGCCTGCAAGACCATAGTTTTCTTGACAGCCTATGGATTCGAATCACCATTGAGGGTTTAAAAAATGAATGCCTGTACCCATCCCAAACTTGTTGAATCTGAAAAGCTTCAGTTGAGACCCACTGCTAAATTTGTTGGTTCCACTACTTGAAAGTCATCTAAATGGATGAAGCTGGTACTTCAGGAAGTCTTTGTTTCTCTCTTTGTGGAATGAATTAGAATAGTATCCACTTGACTTGAAAAATATGGGAGTAAGTTGGATGTGGAGGCACACACCTGTGATCCCAGCTACTTGAAAATCTGAGGCAGGATAATTGCAAGTTCAAAGCCAGTCTAGACAATTTATTGAGTACTTGTTTTAGAAAATAAAATGAAAAAAACAAAAAACTGGGGTTGTAGCTCAATTTAAGAGCACTTGTCCAACTTGTATGAGGCTCTGGGTTCAATCCCCAATACCATTTTTTTTTAAAAGGAAAAGAAAATACATGGATAAAGTAAAATATTGGCATATTTTTCACCTGCAACATCTGGCAAAGTTAGCTCAGTTTCTTCTGAAATTTATTTGAGAATTTCTACTTACACAGAATAATTGAAAGATGTATGTAGAGATTGGCCACACATCCATCTCCCAGATCCTGTCACTGTGTTTTATCACAGAGCTTCTGGCCTGACAGCCTTCTTGTTATTCATTGATGTGTCTTACCTGCCTTCCTTTCACAGTTTGTGCACATCACCTTGAGTTTATTTTTTTTTGTCTTCTACGTAAAATTTATGCATAATGAAGTGCATACACACATAAGAGAGAGATTAGGCCTCCCTGCGTTGCCTAGGTTGGTCTCAAACTCCTATGATTCTCCCACCTCAGTCTCCTGATTAGCTGGGACAGTAAGCGTATACCACCACACCTGGCTGAAATGTGGTATGTTTAAGTTTACAAGTTTTGACAAAGGTAACCTCAGTGACCTAAACCTTTATCAACACTATTTCTTCTTAAAAAGTTCCCCAATGAGCCTTCTCAATTCGTAGCTAACCCTGTTGCCCAGAGGCAACCACTGGTCTGATCTTTCTCTGTGTTGATTAGTTCTCTTGTTCTAGAACTTGAAGTAAATGGAATCATTTAGTCATGTGTATTCTTCGTGTCTGGCTTCTTTCTTTTTTTTTTTTTTTTTTTTTTTT
>PVKS010037733.1:0-18434 GCA_004027875.1 Aplodontia rufa
TTTTTTTTTTTTTTTAAAGAAAGAAGTGACTTTTTTTTTTCACCTGGCCTTTGTTTCTCCAATACTTTATAGTGTATGTGGTGCTGGGAATTGAACCCATTTTCTCAGCGCTCAAACTGCTGAGCCACCACTCCAGCCCCAAATTTCAAATGTTTGGAATCATTCTTCATTTTTTAATATAAATGTATAGACAATTATAAAATTAAAATTATGAAAGGTAAAACAATTTCAGGGTAGGATTCCTAAGTGACCTAGAATTGTTCACCCGTGCTAGTCCACCAGTTGTTTTCTTTTAACATGCAAACCCCATACAAAGGTACAATTTTTATTGAGGAAATATTGATTGCATTTATCCTAACATGATAAACACTAATGAGAAAATCATAATAAAATATACTAATTTTTCTTGCAAACTTTTGGAGAAAGGCATTAGTTTCACAACCTGAATATAATGATAGGGATGTTGTATACTCAAAGTTATTCTGATCTCTTCTCTTCAGTGTTTAACTTAGAACTCAGTTATTTCTTACTGCCACCATAAGTGCTTGGAGATAAAAATGTCACTAACCTTTGAGCCATGAAATAAGAATCCAAGAAATAAAAATCAAATGAGGGCCTTTTAAGGGAGAATAATAAATCCAGCAACCCCTAGGGGAGAATGCACAGACAAATCCTTGAACCAACTGATTTCCACAGAATTCCACTCTTCAAGACATTTTCTTTTGGTCATGAGGACATTTTGTTAAGATTTTTGAATATCCCTGATATGGTACAACTTTCTTACAATAAAATGACAGTATTTTGATAGCCTCAAAATAGTTTGTATGTTAAGAAGATCTAGTCTAGAACACTTTCTGAATCTATAACCTTCATCGAATTGCAACTCATGTTGTATATCAAGTCAGAATACCAGCAGCACAACCACATAGGAGCTTGCTAAGGGAGTGGTTTTCCAGTGGAATGCTACTTCTCTATTTTCCCACTTGGTTCTTATATATGCATTTAATGCACCTTTGAATATAACTGGGAACAGGGAAAATAAACAAAAAAAAGAGCTATTGGACTGCTGCAGAGTTTGGCTTGAATTAGCTTTCAATTTGCCTGTGATGCCTTCACACCCACAACGTGCAGAGTCTATGACTGGAAGCTGTAAGGTTCACTGCCTTACAGATGCAGCATTGTGGACTGGAGCAATGACTTGGTAGTTACAGAGCTTGCCTGGTATGTGCAGGGAGGCAGGTTTGAATCCCAGCACCACGTACACAACTAAATATCAGAAAACAAAGGCCAGATGGAAAAATAAATAAAATTGATTCTCTCTTTCTCTCATTTTCTCCTTCTCCCTTAAAAAAAAAGGGAAAGGAATCTAGCATTGCTCAACAGGAAAAGTAACACTAAAATGAAAAATAATTATTTATTTTCTCTTTAAAGTCTAGAAAAATTCAATATAAACGTACAGATCAATGAAATAACCATGCAATAGACCTATGGTTCTATTACTTCTTAACCAATAACCAGATGTTCTGATATAATAATTTCTCCAAAGAAAATTTAAATATAAATAGGAAATATATCACTGCTATTTATAATTTTATCTAAATTGAATAGTTAAATACATAAAGGCATAAAATTATACATATTAATAGGGTACTATGTAATGTTTTGGCACATCAATGTTATGTTTAAGTTTAAATTTATGTCATAGTCTATAGATAAAATTTGGATTAGAAATTATACATGTATATGCACATATATATTAGAAATATATATTTGAAGGTACTAAGCATAAAAATTTGTGAACTATATGATGAAATACTGACATTAATCATGAAACTACACCTATGCTATTTTCCTTTAAAAAATACCTATGCTCAAATCTTTTTTATTTAAAGTCCTAGTTCATTCCTCTCTAGAAGCTCAGAGAACAATTAGTTACATAGAAGTTTAAAAATTACAAACAATAACTAATGCTCAGAGAGGATTATAATCCTTTTCTCTTATTTCATTAAATGCAATGAATTAATTGTTCTATAAAAGAAAATGAAATAATTTATTTTTTTACAATTAATATTGTTTCTTTCCCACTTAAAATATTGTCAGGGTATTAACGTAGAAAGTATAAAAATAGGCATTTAGGACGAAAATTTCCTAAAAAAGAGCATGCTTTTAATTCAACTATCTAGTGTATATTAGAAAAAAGTAAGAAAAGAAAAAAGAAGAAAAAAAAGAAAAGAAACAGCTTAGGTATTCTCCAGAGGTGCTGGAGGAGATGCCTAAGGAATTGGAAATGATGTTGGTAATGTAATGGTCTGTGTAACCTCATGAGCTGTCAAATCCTAGACTGCACAAGACTAATAGCTCTTTTATAAAGAGTTTCTTTTAGCACTGCTCCCCAAACTCAAAGGCGCAGAACACTAGCTATTTAAGGGCAAAGTGATAAAGACTCACTTACTTAGGTTGATAAGCTTTCTCAGGAGTAGTGTTTTGAGTCTGAAACAAGTCACAGAACTCATTAGCAGAACCAATGGCAATGATAATAGGCTATGACTATCTTTAATTGTCCTTCTGTTGTGTTATGCATTTAAAGGCTACGTTTGAAATGAAAGCTGTGTCAGTGATTTAATGGCAGGATTTGAGTTTTAAAGTAAGATAATCTCACACCTATAACAAGATCAGTTCTGCATCAGACACATGTCCTGGATCACCTTGAGAAATCTTTGTTGACCACATAAAATACAAACAGTTTAAATACTGATTTTGGAAAATAATAATTAATGTCTACTTATTATTTGCTATGCAAAGACATTAACTTTATGTTTCATGAAATATGAAATTAAATTCTAGCTACAAACTTGCCTTCTTCAAACAGCCAGCTAATGTTTAAACTATCAAAAGGTTTTAAATAGGCATTACCATTGTGTTATAGAGGTATGAAGGCTGTCAGTAGGATGCAGAAAAATTAGTAAGCATCCTTGAGAGAGTATATTAAAGTTTAAAAACAAGCATATTAAATATGATAATTTTATATTTAGATATGCATAAAAAAGAAGCTTTTGTTTTAATATGAACTTCAGAAAGTAAACTTTTAAAGGGAGTTAGACAATCTTGCATATTATTGATTCTCAAAGCAAGAAGAAGCATTTTAGATAAGGAAATGTTTATATTTTCACATAGCACATTACAGGTTGTAAAATCATGAGAATTTCCAGCAGGAAGAAAATGTGCACTTGAGCCCAGGAAACTGGATTGTAGCCAGGGTCCTGTACTTGGATCCAGGGGCTTTATTATGCCTAACCTGCACTTCCATAGCTTGGCATTCCTGTATTTATCTCTCTCCCTTGAAGAATACTACAGCTCAGATTGCACAGCCCATTTGGGGTTTAGTATCCTCTGTTGTCAATCAAGGGGAATGCATTAATTTACAAATCATTTCATGTGCGTACTTATTTGAAAAAAATTTTTGAGAATGTAATTAATTAAATGCTCCTAAGTTGTTATTCTAACAAATTTAAATTACATATAACACTAAAATAGCTGAAATGATCAACACAAAGTGTTGAGTTAATTATCTTTGTGTAAAACCATGCTATTAGAAACAGGGTGTAACAAAGATTAGAAAACTTTGCAAACCAGCCTTTTGCTTTTGCTTTCTCCTTTTATTTTAATATACAAAATGAGGCTAATCAACCATTAAACCAAAACAAATTGGTTATAGTAAATTATGTTTGATTTTTCAGGAATTGCTTTTATAGATTTTTTTTTCACTTTTTCTAACTTTTCCACGTTTTTCCTTAAGGAGAATATATTTGGGAACCACTATTGAGAATAATAATGAACCTACTCAATAACTTCTGTACTTGAAAAAATGTTGGAAGAAGTTAAAACTGTTTAGAGGAACCTACATATTCAGGATAATTGATTTATCAAATGCAATTTGAGTGGCTGGAGTGGTGGCTTGGAGGTTACGGCGCTGCCCGGCATGCACATGTGCACAGGCTCAAATCCCAGCAGCCATGTATGCTACTAAGTGCCGGAGCAACAAAAGCCATGTGAAAAAACTCAATAAAAATTGATTCTCTCTGTTTCTCTCTCTCTCTCTCTCTCTCTCTCTCTCTCACTGTCCTTCTTTCTTTAAAAAAAAAAAAATACAATTTGAGGGTTGGAGCAGTGGCTCAGTGGTTATGGTGCTTGCCTGGCATGCACGAGGATGTGGGTTAAAACCCCAGCACCACGTAAACAACAAAGTCTCAGAGCAAGAAAAGCCACATGAAAAACTTAATAAAATGATTCTCTCTTTCTTGCTGTCTCATTGTCCCTCTCTCTCTCTCAAAAAAAAAAATGCAATTTGAGAAATAAAGGGATCATTTTCAAGCCTTGATCCTTTATATAATTCAAAAGCCAAAGGTATTTCTCACACAGGCATCATTGCAATCTATATATTCTAGATGTTTCATCTATAATACTGGGAAGTGGTGTGGTTCCCTTGTTCCCTGTGATACCACATCCCAAAATAATTGTACCTAGCCTTCATTACATGATGAAAAGAGTGACAAATGGAAACTGTTAATTCCTGAAAACACTAAGTATTATTTCTTACTACACTCTTATCCAATGATTCAACCAATAGAACTATTTAGTTTAGAATGAAGACAAAGTTAAAGGATGGGAAATATCAATGACTCTAGTTTAAATATGCTGAGTCCTATATAATAGCCAAGTGAAGATAAAAGAACACATTTGCATATACAAATCTGTGTGTTAAAAACAGAGAGCTTGGCTGGAGAAGATATAAATTATTGTTGATGCCATGAAAAGGATAATATGATTCAAGTTCTATCGATTTATCTTCTGCATATAAGGTTTACATAAGGAATATTTTTAAAGAATAACTATCATTTCTAAATGTTCGAAGTACCGTATTGGTTTACACAAATGTAAGCTATGAGTTTTAATATGTGCTATACTTTAGCTCATTAGAATAAAAAAACATATGTGACAATGTTTACTTTAGTAAATTTGAAATATGTATTAAATAAAAACATTTTCTCTAGCGTTAACCTCATTTAGGCACATTTTTAATGATTATTCAGAATTAGTTCACCAAAATTCTGGCACAATTGTTATAAATCTTGAGGTCCAAAAAATTTCCATAAATGACAAACCACTCTTCCTTAAATGAAGAGTAGTCATATGAAGTATGAGAAAACTTTCTCATTATCCTTCCTAGATCTAAACATCTGAGTTGAATTATGTGTAGGCAGAAAAAATGTGCATTCATCTTACTAATGGTTTTTGATGGGACTCTTAAATGCTTAGTAATGTCCAGATAGACACCAGGGGGAGATTTGTTTGTTTCACTGATTTTTCTCAGTTTTTTAGTCTTACAGTTGACAGAACTGCCTTTAGCAGGAGAACACTAACTGCTGAAAGCTATAACACAAATAAAGCAATTGAATTAAAGTAAAAATCATTCTAATGATCTAGTGGAGGATCATTTGTGCAAATGAAAATTAGTGATTTTAAAATGAAATGTGAGTATCTAGATATTCATCTACGAGTTTTGCAATAAATGTGGAAAAGTGCTTCAACTTTTTCCATGTTTAGAACTAAGAAAAAAATAAACTAATTATTCTAGAGAAAGAGCCACAAACCAAGATTTTAATATAAATTCTACTTAAGAAAAACCTTTGAGTTTTTTTTAATTGTTGTTATTGAACTGTTTCAGACATTTACTTTGCAATTCTCTTTCAGTTAAATATTAAATCTGAAACTAGACAAAATGACTAAAGGCAGAACAGTGAAAGGGATATAAAGGAAGTGAAGACTAAAATTAAGAAGTGGTGATTCAAAATAGTAATACTGTCTTTGAGAAGTTAAAATTTAAGCAAAGCAACTATGTGACATAAAATATTTATACAGAAAGAGGTGGACAGAGAAACAGCTTTTTGAAGGCAACACCATCTGAACAACTAAATTTAGAGTCAGATGGATAATAAGGAAAATATAAGCACAGAACATTTAAATACATTCTCCCATGAGATTTGAAGCTCCATATGAACAAAAGTTGTACTCTAACTTAAGTCAATTATTAAGATCCAAGTTCCACTGAGATGCACTTTTTGAGTCCTCAATGCAGTTGCAGATGTAGATGCAAACTAAGTGTGACCTGGTCCCTGTTTACATGGAGCCAAAAGGTAAAACATGACATGATAGAACTAGGACCACAGAGGAATTAGAGCAGCCTTTGCTCATGGAGAGTGAATAAAGACTGCTGAAGAAGAAATATTTAAAGTATAACTTAAGAGTTACATAGAAGATGTGTGTGTGTCTGTGGATGTTTGGTAGGAGACTGAAAGATGGCTCTTTTATGTGGTTAAATTTAAACATCAATTTAATGGGACATTCTGTTTTGTTTTTGTTTTTTTTTTTACTTTCCATACTTTATATTTAGTGTATTATAGTTCTACATAATGATGAGTTTTTTTTACATATTCATAAATGCACACAAGATAGCAATAAAATTTGGCCAACATCACTCCCTAATACTTCACTTCCCTCCCATTTTCCCATCCCTTAATCCCTTTCCTGTGATTTTCTGTAGATCCTCACTCCCATCCATTTCTTTTTCTTTTTCCCTTTTTCCTCTCTAGCTTCCATATATGAGTGAAACATACAACCCTTGACTTTCTGAGCTTGAAGCGTTTCACTTAACATAAAGGTCTCTCATTCCATTCATTTTCCTGAAAATTATATACTTTCCATTTTCTTTATAGCTGAATAAAATTCTATTATATGTACCACATTTTATTTATCCATTCTTCTGTTGATGGACACCTAGGCTGGTTCCATAGTTTGGCTATTGTGAATTGTGTTGCTATAAACATGGGGATGCATGTATCACTATAGTTTGATGATTTTAATTATTTAGGGTAAATATTGAGGAGTTGTATAGCTGGGTCATATGGTGATTCCTTGTATAGTCTTCTGAGGAGCCTCCAGAGTGTTTTCCATAGTGGTTGTATAATGGGGTACTCTGAAGAATAAGATTAAGTGGAAAATTTTGGTGACAGATTGTAAAGATCTTTCCTAAAGGATAGATAATCTGATTTATATAGACAACATGAAATGATCAAATGCTTTTAAGTAAGGAAGTGACAATATTTACTGTGCTTGAATGATAGCCTAACTTGTACTGCAGAGGACAATTGGTGGAAAGAGAAGAAATCAAGAGATCTGCAAGGAGGCTAGTGCAACAATATTGAGAAGAAATAATATATGAGTGATTATGGGGTTTAAAGCAAGGGTGCCATTGGCATATCTTGCATATAAAAACTCAGATTATCATATAGAGCTACTTATTCTTCAGTTATTCTACAAATCCATGCTCCATATGAGCAACATACTGCTCCTGTTTTTTCATTAGCAAAGTAAAAATCAAAAGAAAGTATCAGTGGTTTTCTTTCTATCACTCAATAAAAGTATTTTTTGGTATTTTAGTATATCGACACAAATGAAAATATATCCATAGCAGGTTTAATAACATGCAATATAAATCAACAAAATAAGGTTGCAATTAAGAGAGCTAAATTATGAGCTCCATAAAACTGCTGCCAATTCAGTAAGCTGACTTCATTGAGAAAGACAAATTTAATACCACATATTAAAACACATGAATTTATAAATTACCTTTTAAACATTTAAAGAAGCCAAGCCCAAATATGTCTATAATCATATATGGATCACAAGATAGTGTCCTAAAATGGTAAGAACATCAATGCTTAAAACTAGTAAAAATGTCAAAGTTTAGGATTTGAGTGGCATGGTTACATCTTTCTTTGATGGTCTATTTCATTTACCATCGTTTCCAAAAATACATTTGGTAAATTGCAAACAGTTGTGGAGGAGGAGTTTGTAGTGCCACACAATCACTAGCTATAACCATTCTTGATATGTTATTTAATAAAGCACTTTAGCTTAGAATAGACTGTTGTGACTAAGTCAGCTCAAAACTATAAATGCTTATCCTACATTTTTATATTTACAATGAATTTATCAGTGTTCTATTCAATATTCATTGTCACTCTCTTCTACCTAAGGTTTAGAAAAACAGAGTTTGAACTGTATGGACTGTACCATATGTTCTTGGCACTCCTGGACTATTCATGCTGACTGCTTATTTTATTGTCCAAGATTGTGAGCATTTTTTCCTATCTCTAGAAGTGCATTAGTTCCCACAGTGCAGGACAAACTGATAGTTTCATGGAGAAAATTTTGGGGTTGTAGTTCTTAACCAGTGGTGAATAAATACCCCAATTTCCTCATCATTTTGTTAGGATAACTTTGATATATGTTCTACACTGTCTCTCCTAGATCCCCAGAGTGACTGAGTTTCAGTATCTCACATTATCTCACTTCACTTTCCTGGATGACTTTCTCTTTCTTGTCTCACTACCCCCGACCCCAAGTCACTGTCTTAATTAGAGTTTTGTCAACGTGACCAAACCTGGCAACAACCACTTAAAGGAGGAAAAGTTTATTTTGGCTCTTGGTTCAAACTATAGTTGGCTGACTCCATTGTCCTGGGATTAATGTGCTGCAAAACATCTTGCGGAAGGGCATGGTGAAGGAGTGCTTCTCTTTTGTTTATGGCAGCCAGTTAAGCATTGAGAGAAACAAGAAGGGGTATCAGGGAAGATGAACCCTTCCAGGGCATGCCCCCAGTGACCCCCTCCTCCAGCCATGCCCTACTTTCCTACAGTTACCTACCAGTAGTTCAATCAAAGACATGTTGCTCAGGTTACAGCTCTCACAATCTGATCATTCTGCCTCCAAAGAGTCCTGCACTAACACAGAAATTGGGTGTGATACCTCATATCCACATCATAAAAGTCCCCCCACTAGGAATCATCTCAGAAACAAAGCACTTGTACACAAAACAATTTTTGAAGATCTGTTGCCTATTTGGCTTATTTCATTTGTAATCAGTAATAATTGGACAATCCTATTTTTGGCTAATGAGGTCTTGCAGAAGTCTGATCAAAAAGTGTCTGTTATACTTACTTACTGCCCGTCTCTGCTTCCATCAAGTATTTCTTGTTTTGCATGTAGATATACCTGGATCTGCACTGCCATCAATCAGGTGTGGGGATGATATGAAACATACTCAGAATGGTGAAGGGAACCTAGACAATGACATGGGATATTAAGCAGCTGACTAAAATCAGTAGGGCTGTTTGTTTGTGAGGAAAACAATATACAATCCTTAGTTAAATACAAACATGTCGTATTTCTTAATTATTTGTGCAATACCAATTCACAAATAAATATGAAATATTTTATGGTAAAAGGGATGTTCTCACTGCACAATATACAGAAATACTTGACAAAGAATTTCATTGATTTAGTTTTTAATCTTTGATGTTAGTCTATACAGATTTTTCACAATCTTTTCTTCCTAGGAAATGATTTAAATAATTTGAAATTTTTTTGTCTGTGAAGTAAATATAATTCATTATAATGGTGGTGTTTTATGGTTTCAAGATGATACATGCCGTTTACTATGTCTACTATAAATATATGTTATTGAATTTAAGAGCCAATTTTAAATCTTCAGCTTACCATTATTACAAGTTAATTGTAGTCATTTTATTATGACTATGGGACATAACTTCATTTGTTTTTTTCTTTTTTAATACAACTATTAACTACTTCTGTTTCCTTCATTAGTTCCTAATTTCTCCTCCATCTCTTAATTTTAGGCTTTCCCAGATTTACATCCATTATCCTCTTCTGAAATTATATTCACCCCCTTGATGATCTTATCCAATCTCTTTTTGTTAAAGATTATTTGCATATTAATGCCTATTAGATTCAGATCCATAATTCAAGTACTTCCTTAAACTATGGATGTATACCTAGCTCAATATCTTGTCTTGGACTTTTACTAGACATTTCAAAACTTAGTGTTTCAGTCATCTTTTTCATTGTTATGACCATAAGACCTGTCACAAATAATTTTAGAGGCAAAAATGTCATTTGGTGGATTACAATTTTAGAGGTCTAAGTCCATAGGTGGCCTACTCCATTTCTCAGGCTCTGAGGTGAGGCAGAACATCATGGTGGAGGAGTATGCCAGAGAAAAGTAGCCTAGGATATGAGATCTAGAAGCAGAGAGATCTCTTCTCAACAAGGACAAAATGCATTCCCCAAAGGCATGGCCCTAGGAACCTACCTCCTCCAGCAATAACTTTACCTTCCAACAATATCACCAGGTTAATTACTACCAGGGAATTAAAGTATGGATTGGGTTATGGCTGCCACAACCCAATCATTTGACCATTAAACCTTCTTGCTTTGTCTCATACATGAGCAATTGGGAGACACCTCTAAACCATAATACTAACATATTCACTATGTCATGCATGGTTTGTGTATAGTCTTATCCACTTCAGCTGATGTAAACTTCAGTCATTCGGTGTCACTTAGGTGACAACTACTCTCATACTCTCAAGCCACATATTCAATTGTCCAGGAAGTATCTTGAGTCTAATATCTGATCATATCCACTATCATCCTGTTCTTAGCAGAAATCTACCTAAATAGCTGCCCAATTTGGCTTATTAGTAGAACTCATTCTTTTAATTGCTGTCCCTCCCTAGGGTATTCTCTGAGCAGAAGGAAGGTTATTATAATTTAAGCATCTGTAATCACACCTACTTAAATTTCTAGCTGACCACAGCTGAGTTCCTCTCCAGAAATTTAACTTAGCAAAAGAAAGATGGTTTGTCCGAGTGTCTTCTCCCTGTAGGCAGCTGACATCCAATGACTGGTCAACAGATATCCCTTATTTGTTTTGGATCTACTTTAAAGAGTCATGCCAGGGTCTAGAGTGGTGGCTCATTTGGTTATAGTGCTTGCTTAGCATGTGCAAGGACCGGGGTTCAAATCCCAGCACCACACACACAACTAGGTAAGACTCAAAAACACTGAAATCAGATGAAAAAATAAAGTTGATTTTCTCTGTCTCTCTACCTCTCTCCCTCTCTTTCTCTTTAAATTATGGAAGAAAGGAAGAAGGAAAAGATGTATGTTAGTTCCAGGGCATCCCTTGGAATTGCTGATAGTTTCTGTTGCAGCAATATTCACCTTCATTTTCTCTCTCCGACTAAACCTAGTGCCCTCACTCCCTTTGAGTATTGCTCTCAGGATTGTGCCCAACAAAATTCCAATAATAAATATCTTTTTTAGATATTGCTTCACTGGGGAAAAATCACCTAAGATGGTTTATACCAGAAAAAATCTTTGTAAATTATAGTAAAATGAATTTTGGATTGCACTTCTTTCCTGATTGGCATCTAGGGTCACATCTCTGGAGGTAGAGTACTGATTTATCCTGTGTAAATCTCACAAGTGTAAAATTGGGACAAAATAATGGTGGGAGGGTATGTGCTAGCTGTTGTAATTTTTCAGGCATTTGGTGGTTCAAGTGAAGACATTTTACAAGGATTCTGGAACTATTAGCTTTTTTTATTGTTGTTGACTACCACTGACCCATTGTGGAAAGGAAACAAAGTTTTTTGATGATTAATCCCTGATCTAGATGAAGTGTGAATGCCAGATGAGCTCCTAAGTAGCATAAATTTATTTTTATCTCTGATGAGCAAAATCAGCAACATATAAGGTCCTTAGACTAAGAATGGAGTTTCAAATATTTCAATTTTTCAACTTTGCAAGTATGCTTATACTAAGGTTAAGTCTCAAATTGGGGTTATCTTTGAAGATAATGTCTACATTGATGAAACTGAATCTCTTGAATTTCAAGATAGTTTAAATACAGTGGTCTTACAGCAGTCGTTCTGTGCTACCATAACAGTGCTCACTCTTTACATGAAGATGATGCAGAGACTCTTCAGATTCATCCCCACTTCCTCTACACATCATTATATCAATAATTTGAGTGGCTGGAGTGATGGCTTAGCAGTTGGAGCACTTGCCTATCATGCGCAAGGATCCAGGTTTGAACTCCAACATCACAGACACAACTAACTGTCAGAGAAACAAAGGCCAGATGAAGAAATAAATAAAATTAATTCTCTTTCTCTCTCTCTCTCTCTGCCTCTGTCTGTCTCTCTCTCTTTAAAATAATAACAATAATAACTTGAGTCAAGTGACATCATAACCCAATAGCAGGAGTGCTGGGCCCACAAAGGGGAGAACAGGAATATATTTTATAAGCATCTGTAAGATGCAGTCAAAAGCTACTGGTTGAAGCCAGGAGGATATATGGATATATGTGGATTCTGAGGGGGTTGGATTAAAGAGGGCATGTATTGTTTTGAAATGTATGCTAGCAGTGGGGGTAGGCATAATAATATCCTACTCCCAGCCCCACTCCAACCCCTAAATGTCTCCTTTCTAAATTCCAAAGCCAGTGCATATTTCATCTCACTTGACTAATGAGAATTAAAGTTGAAAACAGAATTAAGGCTGCTAATAACCGAGTCTTAAAATACAGAAATTTTTCTAGTTTACCTGGGTAGTTACGATGTAATTACAGGTATTCTTCACATTAGAAGAGGGGAGGATAGAAAGGGTAGAAAGAAGAAAGGTAGTCAGAAAAGCAGATGTGACTGTGGAATCAGAGATGCCACATGAGGTAGATGCAACCAACCTGCCATTGCCTACTTTGTTTGTTGTTACTAAGGATTGAACCCAAGGTATTGCACTTGATAGGCAAATGCTATACACAGAGCCTCATCCCCAGCCCTGCCATTGCTCATCTTGAAGATCAAAGTAGAGGCCAGAAGCTGAGGAACCTGGGCAGCCTCCAGAAGCTGGAAAAAGCAAAACAAATGGGCCTTCCTTCAAAGCCTCCAGAATAGCTCAGTCCTGTTGACACCTGGAGTTTAGCTCATTGAGACCCATTTCAGATTTCTGTTCTCTGTAACTTTAAGACAATAAATTTGTATTAAGTTACTTAGTTTGGGAAATTTGTTATAGCACCAATAGCAAAATAATGCAACCCTTCTCCAAAATAGAGTATTTAACATCATGTCAAGGACCCAATGAGATATTTCTAAAATGGTGCTTAGAGACTTGAACAATAACCCACATGAGGTAATATGTCTATGAAAAATTTGCTGTTGCTTAAAGTACCTGGAAGAATGAGTGCTTCAGTACTGATGAGGGAAAGTGGACTTCAGATTCTAGCATCTACTAGAATCCACCCCATGTGCCTCTCACACATAGTTACTTCATGTGGTATGTTTGTTCCCTCTGAAAAAAATATCCAGGATTGTTTTTGAGTGTTATCTGATTATGACTACAGTAATTTCTATTTCAGAAATTGTCTTTAGTAAAGAGTACTGCCTCTCTCAAAGTTATTACCATACTCAGGGGCAGTCTAAAATTTTCTCTGGTTCATGAGGGGTACAGACCCAGAACTTGAAGCTAAACTTAGAACCATTATAATAAATCACCTGAGCCCTATAGCTATCTGTGGGGACCTACCTGCTGAGATGTGAATGGATCTTTGTCATATTTAAATCTCTCTGCCAATACTGTCTCTTTTACTTTCTTCCAGCTGTTATTCATCTAGAGCACTCCCCAGTAAACTTTTTGGGTGCAACTAATCATCTCAGCATTTGTTGTGCAGGGAGCTCTTCTAAAACAGTCGCTTTCTAAGGAAGGAAAATAACTTTTCTCCTGTTAAAATAAACAACCACCTAAGTGATGAGCAAAAAACCAGATTATGTCCTATTGTAGAACCTAAGATTTCCAAAATGTCAGAAGTGGACCTTTCAAGGTATGAAGGTACTAGCTTTGAAGATACAGATGTTGCTTGTTTTTCCTCTCTTTCTTTCTTTTATTTCTTTCCTCCTTCTCATCCTCCTCCTCTTTCTTTTAATGGAGACACACAGCAGTCTGCTTTCTGTGCTACTTAGGGGAAATAGTTTTGGTTCATGTGATGTGATGATCCAGGAGTGGATTAGACATTGGAAGTAGTTTAAAATATACCAGAATTGTAACATGGAGAATGAATGGATTCTTCAGTGAATTTGAAGAATGAAATTCACAGACACAAGGATGCAAACAAAACAACAGGATTCATGAGAGAGAGGGAAAGAGAGAAAAGAAAGAAAAGAAAGACAGTTCCCAAGGGCAAGTGTCCCAAGAAAGAGAGCCTAAAGTTGTCTGTTGTCTAGGGTGTTTTATGGGCTTGATCTGTCCCTATAAGTGATTGATGGGGCATGAAATTCAAAAAGGAGCCAATCAACTCTATTATGTATTCTTCAACAAATCTGGGGAGAGTAGTTTTTCAATCCTTTTTTTACATATAGGTGGGGGTGAGGGTTTGTTGGCAAAAGAGAAAGTGCTTTAGAGATTCTGTGATTAGCTGTTGGTAGGGGAAGGGGCAGGGGTAGCTAAGGAAGAACTGTTGTTGTTGAAGCTCTTGGGGAAGTGACAGGATATTCCCCAGTCCTGAAGCCTCCTTCTAGGATGGCATGGTCGCATTCCTTCTAAACACTTATCCTGTCTGTCTGTGGGTGTTTGGTCTTGGTCTTCCAGTCTCATTCCCTCAGAATGAGTTCGGGGTTGGAGAGATAGTAACAGAATCAATGCCATCCTGGAAGGCTGAGAGGGTTTGGGCCTGCATTAATTCATTCATCTATTGATTCATTCGTTCAACAAATGTTTGTCAAGAACTTTCTAAACATTTGGCACTTACGTTAGACACACAGCTAGTACAATTGTGAAGCAAAGATACCATCTCTCTCCTTTGAGATAGGATTCAGTCTTGTAAGCAGGTACATTTAATATTGGAGTGCAAGATGTAAAACTAGAACATTCAGAAGCAAATGTAGGGGTAGAATAACACAAGCAAATACATCAACTAATGTAAAGGCCCAAACTTCAAAAAGAGGATGACATGGTACACTCCATGGCCTAGAAATATTTAAACATGTCTGGACAGAACTGGAGGAAGGCATAAGATGAGAAGGGGTGAGCAGCAGCCAAATGTGAAATATCTTGTAGGAGGATGATGTGAAGAGGTTAGACTTTATTCTGAAAGCTACAGAGAGAATTGGAAGATTTAAAACAGGGAGTGATATGATCCGATTTGCTTTTCATAAATATCAGTGTGAAACTCTTACAGAGCTTGGCTCTCAGGGCAGAATCTGTGGTACCTCCTGCTGCTGGCAAACTTGGTAACATCAAGGCTGCCTTAGCCTTGATCTTTCACTGGGGAAATTTAATGATACAGTTTTGCCTTCAACACATCTTGTTTATATGATGCAAATAGATAAAGGACATCAAAAAACTTAAACCAATGCAACACATATAAAACAATGAAAATTATTGGGGATAGTTGTGATAGTTTCTAAAATATATTGATGATATAATTTGTGGCATAATTAAATTTGACCTCTTAGATCATGGAACTGTTCTTTGACTAGATTATCAGAAAGCAATTCTACTTAGGACATGGGCTATAAATTAGTGAGCAATGAATCTTATCTTTTTACCATCAGTGTTTTCAAATAGTTTTATTCAAAGACTCCAAAGATGTGTCACCTTGGGTAACATTGTTAACATAATGTAATAACGCTTTTAAAATGTTCTAGAAAATTCCATTCATTTAGAAATCAAAGAAAAAGCTTATATGTGTCTAGTTTCTTTTCCATAAGGTTCAGTAAAATTCTTGGAATTTTATATACACATTGAAAAAGAGTTATTAAAATGGAAAAGTGTTCATTTAATTCTGGGCATCAGGAAATCTAACTTCTGATAGTAGAGAGAATCAGATGTTGTTTGATAACCTGTTGTATGTTACAGGATTTTCAACTTGTATTTTTAAAATCAAGTAGTAATAGTCTTACTATCAACATTTCGTTTTCAGATCTCTGATCTCCTTGATGCGTATTCAATTGATTGGCTGAGTTTCAGAAGGTTTTTTGTCTTTATATACCCTGTAACACCAAGCCAGCAGGTTAAGACTGGACAAGCATGAGAAATGAGGAAATGTTTGCTGAATAAATGTAAAATATGAATCTGATGATACAGTCTTACCAAGAAAAAACAAACAAATAATCATTTGATTTAAAAATCACTATCCATGTGGAGAAATTAACAATTCAAACACTTGGCAAAGAGATTTGTTGGTGTGGGTAAAGCAATGACTATTTATCTACAAACTAATAAACATAAGTTCAGAAAAACATATGTATATGTACATATATAGATTAGCATATAAATTCCATTATTAGGCACTCATAGAATATTTAAAAGCATAGTGATAAAAGCCAAAATTCAAAATATTATAAAAATAATATAACAAACTCTTGGGAAATATAGATATTTCCTAGCTTGGTTTGATTTTTGAGCCATCTGGTTGAAATTAATATTGAATGATCATACGTTCTATGGACTTTTCAATTTTTAAAACAAAGCATCAGCATGAGGTATAAATTGCCAGTTTATTCTTTGGATTTATTTTTCTTGACTGAACATTTACTAAGTCATTGAAGTTTACTAAAATATTAGAAACTCCTTATAATAACACCCTTATGTAGTATTTAGTCTATAAACAGTTATTTCCACGTTCAATGAGCACATACACTCACAAAATATTATTGGATCATGTTGTATGTCTTTTGCCCTAAAATCAACTACTTTTCCAATTTTATCAAATTTATTTCATTGAGAATAGCATTTAGCAGCCAAGATCTGAGAATTAGGTGTTATTTATTATGATATACTTATTGCTTTCAGACCTTCTCATTTGAGAGATGGAAACATTAAAATCTACTATATACATAAAATAGTTTTGCAGTTACTCTCACAAAACCTGTAAGTGAAATGTTTCTAACTGGAGGATAAAGTACATGTGCAATTTTTTATTGTCTTCAGATTTATAGTATAGAACTACTATCAGTTGGCAACTATTGTAGCTTACTTGCTGTGGTTTGAATAAGACGTGCCCTCCATAAATTCATGTGATTGATAATGCAGGATTTTTTGGAGGTGAAATGATTAGATCATGAGAGCTATGACCTAATCAGTAGATTGACCCATTTGATGGATTGATAATTTTAATGGATTACTGGGTATTAACTGTAGGCAGTTAACTGGGTATTAACTGTAGGTGTGTGGCTGAGGAAATTAGGTCACTGGTGGGCATCCCCATGGGGATTATATCTTGTACCTGGCTCCTCATTCTCCCTCTGCTTTTAGGCTGTCATGAGCTGAGTGGCTGCTATGCCCTTCTACCATGATGTTCTGCTTCAATGCAGGCCCAGAGTTCTGGAGTCAGCTGTCCATGGACTGACTCTGAAACCTTGAGCCTAAATAAACTTTTACTCCTCTAAATTGTTCTTTTCAAATATTTTGGTCACATTGACACAAAGTCAACTGACATATTAGTTATTGTTTTCCTCTAATTCCTTCAATATTATTTAGGCAACATGGTCAGGCTCATCTGTTGTAGTGTGTATTGTATTAAGGATAACCTAATACATTAGTTTGTATTTACGTATAGGAAAACGTACTCTTTGTAGTTTATATTTCTATGAATTTTGACAAAGCATAGTTACCATCTATCAACACAGCTGTGAATCAAAGAATATTATCACTCACAAAATTGTCCTGAATTACCTCTTTCAATCAATGTTTTCCCTATTACCTGCAATGCACACATGGCACTGTTCTCTTTTTCACATTTATGGTTTTGATTTTTGCAGAATATCATATAAATAGAATCATGTAGTACATAACCATTTGGTTTTGGCCAAAACCTTAAAAATGTGTTTAAGATGCATTAATATTATTTCAATAATAAGTGTATGTTGTGTTTTATTGCAGCATTAATTTGGTAGATGTAGCACAGTTTATCCGTTAGGGTGAAACAACATCTGGGTTTTTTCTAGTTTGGGGATAACTATGAATAAAAAAATCATAACTATTCACATATAGATTTTAATATAAATGTAAGTCTTCATTTATCCTGATAAATAACTAGGTGTGGTACAGAAAAGTAATTTGGTAAGTGTCTATTTAAATTTATAAGAAATAGCAAAAGAATTATCTCTGATGGCTTTATACTTTACCTTCACATCAGCAGTGTATGAGAGTTCTACTTGCTGTGCATCCTTGCTAGACTCTGCTAATGTCAATGTGCTTTCATTTTAATCACTGAGTATGTGAATAGTGATATTTTAGTATGGTTTTGATTTGCATTATTTAATAATAAATGCTGTTAAACATCTCATCCTATGATTATTTACTTTCAATATAACTTATTTGATGAAGTTACTATTTGGATCATTTGCTCTTCTTTTTTAATTTTATTTTATGCGTTCTTTTACTGGTGAGTTTTCAGAGTCTTTATAGAATCTAGAGAAAAAGCATTTTTTTAGAATGTGATTCAAAAATAT
>PVKS010037734.1:0-18432 GCA_004027875.1 Aplodontia rufa
GTCAGTGCTAGGAATAGAAGCCAAGGCAAGTGCTCTATCTGAAATTTAAAAAATATTATTATTATTTTTTTAAAAAACACACATTGACCAGTGCTGAGTGCAGTGGCACAAGTCTAATCCCCACTGCTTGGGAGGCAGAGGCAGGAGGATCTTAAATTCAAAGCCAGCCTCAGCAACTTAGTGAGGCCTTAAGCAATTTAACAAGATCCTGCCTCAAAATAAAAAATAAAATGGGCTGGGGATGTGGCTTAGTGGTTAAGCACCCCTGAGTTCAATCCCTGGTATCAAAACAAACAAATGAACAACAACATCAACAACAAAACAGTGACCAGCTCTTCCAGATACAGAACCAGAGGAAGGCTGGAAAGATGGTGTTTGGACATTGTGCTCTGGAGTGTGGGGTCAGTGTTCAGAGTATGGAAAGCTCACTTCTGCCTCCAACAGCCAGCCTCCTTCATGGAACCAGACCCAGATTCCAAGACTGGCCTTTTAGATGTGTCTAGTCCAATATGGATGTTTCTGGGCCACAATTCCCTTGAGTTAGAGGCTAACTTTCCCCCTGTCCACCCCCTTTCCTTCCTTTCTTTTTCTTTTCTTTTCTTTTTTGTGGTACTAGGTATTGAACCCAGGGCCTATCCATGCGATGCAGGTACATTACCACTGAGCTACACCCTCAATCCTGTCCTCCCACTTCCACACGTGTGGTTGTCATCTAGTCTCTGCCCACAAGGAGTCAGGGCAGCCAGACCGCCCAACCCTGGCTCTGTGCTTTGTCCTACAGATCCACACCCTACTCCGCCTTTCTCCCAACACTAATTGCTAAACTGGTTTGGTTTTGAGAAACAAGAGCCTTGGGATTCCATGGGAGCCCAATGCTCTGAGCCTGAACCCTGTCATCCCCTGGATGGCTGGCAATTATACCCCTGCTCAGGAAGGGGACAGGGGTGGTGCAACAAAGATAAATATAGACACAGTTTCTAGAAAGCCAGGGGTGAGAGAGTTCACTGACCGATTCTCATGCCAGAGACCAATTCATCAAAACATAAGAAGACAAAAAGAAAGCACATGGGGCTGGTGCCTCAAGCCCGGGACAGTAAGGCCCTGCTCAAGTAGGTGGTCTCTGCCAGCCGTGTGGGGTCAAGTTCGCCCCTCCCCCCCGCCATGGGCTCTGTCTACAGCTGAGTGTCACCAAGATCCCAGAGCTTGGTCAGGATACAGGGCTGGATGGAGCCTCTGATGTGGAAAGACTCATGTGAGGCAAAGGAGATGTCACCTAGGTTGATTGTGGTGGTCATTACACGATGCACACATATTCCTTAAATACAGACCATTTCTTTCTTTTTCTTTTCTTTCTTTCTTTCTGTTTTTTTTTAAAGAGAGAGGGACAGTGAGAGAGAATCAATTTTATTTAGTTTTTCATATTGCTTTCATTGCTCCAACACTTCATTGTGTACACGGTGCTAGGGTTTGAACCTGTGTCCTCGTGCATGTCTGGCAAGTGCTATAACTGCTGAGCCACTGCTCCAGCCCAAATATAGACCATTTCTATTTATTAAGTAGAGCTCAGTAAAGCTAGAGGGGAAGAAGAGGTCAATGTCATCTCATAGGGGCCTATGTGGCAGATTTATATGTGCTGGCATTAAGGAGTTCTGCACAGGAAGACTTACAAAACACATTAAAGGAAGGTTAATGCTGTGAGAAAGAGCACAGACCTCTTTCTGAGGGCAATTTGGCAATACAAACTAAACATGTTAAATGCACAGACCCTTTGGCACAGTAGATCTACTTCTAGGGGTCTATTTTGCAGATAGACCAAGTCCTGGAGCCAAGGGTGTTTACTGAAGCAATCTCTGGAGACATCAAAGACAGAACCTAAATGGCCATCACCGAGGACTTACTTATTAAGCCATGAAACTTCCATATGACATGGCGTGACTGAGAAAGGAGACTGCTGAAATGGGAACAGGCTCCAAGGAATGCATCACTCCCCTGCATGTGCCATGTGTATGCACGCACACACACACACCACACACCACACATACACTCACACCACACAAACTCATACACACATCACACACAGACTCATGCAAACATATCACACACACCACACAAACGCACACCATACAAACTCACACAAACACATCATACACACCACACACTCACACCACACAAACACACATCACACAAACTCACACAAACACAACACATATATCACACACACACAAACACCACACATGCCACACACACACTCATACCACACAAACTCACACACATCACATACACCACACACATGAACACCACAAAACACACACATACAAACGCATCACACATACACACCACACACACATACTCACATACAACCCCCCCCCACACACACACCTTACTTTCAGGAAAAGAATTCAGAAGCAAATATAAAGGGTCCTAACAGGAATAGCTTCTAGGAGGAGATAGGGAACTAAGAATTGGATTGGGTAGGAGACTTAGGTTTGCTTGTAAATACATTTGAACTGTTTGCTTTTTTTACAAAAAAACATTTATGGACATTACTTCTTAAAAGTCCTCTACCTGATACAAATACATAAAAATAAAAAATGAAAAACAGGCTTTGGTTTGATTGCTCTGTGTAAGTTTAAACCCTAATGTGTAACCTTGGGTAAGTTACTTAACCTCTCCATGCCTTAGTTTCCACATCTGTAGAAGGGAAATGACCCTGCAGACAGGGTTGTTGTCAGCATTAAATAAAGGAACAGGGAACCAACTTGGACAAAGTCAGTACCAAATAAAGGAGAAGGAGAGAAACTGGCAGGGAGAGGCAATAGGAGGGAGTGCTGGCAGGGGGGCTAAAGAGAGTAGAGTTTAACCATCCCAGTGAGAATCTGAGATGGCGGAAGCTGGCACTGTGTCCTATACCAGTCCTCTAGTGCCTAGAGTAGGACTCTGCAGGCAGGAGAGGTTCAAAACATATTGATGCTTTATGCGTTGTCATTCTACATGTCTGGAGCCCCAGCCCTTGTGCTGGTTACAGTGACAATTGTCCAGTTCCACTGAGCACCAGCCAGTTCCCAAGGAGCCTTTGACTGATAGGACAGTCTCCCAGAACCCCTGGGCCAGCCCTTCCTTTTTCATAACTGATATCTAATTCTTTCTTTTCAGAGGCCCCTGCAAGCACATCCTCATCATATGTGAGCTTCCATAGTACAGGAGAGGAATGCATTGTCTGTCCTCAAATGAAGACACCACAAAGGGTTGCTAGCTGTCACCACTGACAGCCTTCTGCCTCAGTACTTCACATATTATTCCCAATACTCTCAACAACCTTTGAGGTAGGTATCATTCCTATTTTATAAGTGAAACAAAAAGACATAGGAAAGTTCAATAACTTGGCTAATGTCCTACGGCTAATAAGTGTGAAAGATGGAATTAGAATCAAGATCCGTTTGACCCCAAAGCTTCTGGTCTTACATTCTAAGGTCCTCATTGTGAATCTACCACCTCTCAATCCAAGTGGAGCAGTCGTCAAATGTGTGACTCCCTGGGGGTGGAGTGGTGGTTCAGCAGTTACTGCACCTGCCTGGGATGTGCGAGGACATGGGTTCGAGACCCAGCACCATGTACACAACAAAGTATAGGAGCAACAAAAGCCACATAAAAAACTAAATAAAATTGATTCTCTCTTTCTCTTTCTCACTGTCCCTCTCTCTTTAAGGAAGAAAAAGCATGACTCCCCAAAATCTAAAAGCTGGAAGCAGAGGCTGCTTGAAGGACTCTTTGAGGACAAGGAAGCCATTGGTATACAGTTCCTAGATGGATGTTTGGAAGTACTGGCCACATGGTGCACTGACCCTATATTGCCCAAGAAGAGAGGATCTGCAGGGTAGGCTGAGAGTGAATTCAGGCAAAGAAACTCAGATTAAAGGGTTAAATTAAATAAAATAAAACAATGACCAAAATGAAATGTAAGATATTCTTCATATCTTTGCAATTGTTTTTCTTGACAACTCTAGTGACTTTCCCTTTCCAGATAAATGCTCTGACCTCCTCTCCCCAAGAGTCCGAATGTTATCCTTGGGCCATTCATAGACAATTGTGCTCATCCTCGTCCATCCACATCTTGGAGCACCTGTGGAGGAAGATCAGCTGACCTGGACGAGATTCTTTCCAGTAGCAAGGACTTCCTGGTGAGTCATTTACTTGTGGCCATGGAATGCTCCACATGGCCACTCCTCCCATTTTTTTCTTCTATTTACTCCACTGCATGTAAGCACTTTGAATTTTAATTCTCTGGACATTTGCCCTATTTCTGTTTCCTTTCATGTCAGAATTCTTAAAGAGCTACATCTATCAACTGGGTGATCTTCCTGAAACCAGAACATTCTTCACGTTCCTAGATCCTCACCAGCCTGCTTTTTAGACCCTGCTCTCCACAGGACCAGTAATTAACAAGGTCCCTGAGGACTTTGAGCTAGCAAACAAGAACACACTTCTCTACCCCATCTTTTTTATCTTGGAATTTGCAGCACAGAGTTTCACAGTGTCTTAATGAAGGAGGTATCAATAGGGAGGAAGAAGACAAGAGGCAAATCAACTGTTTCTCAACCCACCTTCCAAAACCACCTCTCAAACCTCACCAACAACCTTGATTCATCTGTGTCCATCAGTGTGGATCATCTACTACATACATAATTGGTAGTAGATCTACATATTTGCCCCTCTTCTTGCCCTCTGCTCTGGTTAACACATAGTCAAGAAGTTCTGATCATCTACAAGCCTCCCTGGATATGCTAGAAATATCATCTTTTTTTTTTTTTTGGTACCAGGGATTGAACCCCGGGACACTTAACCACTGAGACACATCCCATGCCCTTTTTCATTTTTTTAAATTTTGAGACAGGGCCTTGCTAAGTTGCTGAGGCTGGCCTTGAACTTGTGATTCTCCTGCCTTAGCCTCCTAAGTTGCTGGGATTGCAAGTGCTTGCCACTACACCCAGCAAGAGATGTTGGCTCTTTAAAAACTGCTCCATTGTCCCAGTGAAATATTATCTTTCTCTGACAAAGTGCATGTACTCCAGAAAAGTAGGGAGCAGATGCAACATGAAATAGCTCATAGGTGGTATTGGCCAGCAATGACTTTTGATTACTGACCATAAATCAACAGAACCATGGTCCAATCTTCCAACCCTCATAGATGTCCTTTGGTTTGATTAGGATGAGACTTGGATTTGCTTGGGATGACTATAAGTATCTCCTAAAGCAGTTTATCTTGACTATCTTAGTAGCTAAACCAAATGCTGAAATGTTCAAACAGGATGACCAGTCAGTCTCCAGGGTCTGGAAAACAGCCAGGGACCCAACACTAAAGCAATACTTTTCCCTAAGAGTTGCCATAGTATGGTTGAGTGACCTCCTTAAGCACAAGGACTTGATGGCACTCATCTCTGGGTTCCCGAGGAGGTGGTGCCTGACACAGAAATAGTACCAGTCACTTTCTGAGTTCTGAAATGCATAAACAGATATAAGTGACAACAGGATTCTCAAGCAACTATTTAAACTGGTCTAAAACAGGAAAATTCCAAATGAAGTTTGGTTGAAGCAAAAGAGGAGAAGCAGGATGTCGGGGAAGGAGAGGGGAAATATGAAGATAAAATCAGTTCTTGTTATTCACAGTCATTATGATTTATAGTCACTGTGAATATTGGGTTAGCAAATGTTGAACCATTGGCCCTGAGGAAAAGACCAGGGTAGGCTCCTGTAAGATGCATTTTCTGTCTAAAGGTATCTTATTTAATATATAGCTGATTTATTAACATTGAACCTACATGCAACAGCTCATGTCTGAATGAAGCTTGTCCAACACACTGGTCTCTCCTTAGGACATACCTTGGCTGTCTTGTGCTTAGGAACACTCAGCAGCATGTCAGCACTATTCTTGGGAACTATTTTAAGTCATGAATCACCAATAAAAATACAAAAATTCAAAAGATAAAGCTCTAAGCAGATTGCTAAAAGTACACTTGTTTACAGCATGAGAGCTGAAACAAAAGGCACAACTTTGGCACCTGGGCATCAGGCAAATCAGTTCTGCACAAAGTCCATCAGTGACCATACAGGAGCTTCAAGGACTGATTTTGGTAAATTTTACCAAGTGGGTAAACTTTCAAGCACAGAATCCACAAATAATAAAGATCAGCTGTATTTTGTGTGCTTATGTATTTACTTTTTATTTATAGATCAAACAAAATTCAAGCCAAACCACAGAGATGTTGTCTTTTTATTTATTTGTTTATTTACTTTTTGTGGTACTAGGGATTGAACCAGGGGTACTCTATCACTCAGCTACATTCTCAACCCCTTTCTTTGTATTTTTTGAGACAAGGTCTTGATAAGTTTCTGAGGCTGGCCTGGAGCTTGCAATCCTCCTGCCTTAGTCTCCTGAGTTGCTGGGATTATAGGCATGAGCCACTGCATCCAGCAAGAGATGTTGGCTCTTTAAAAAGTACAGCCTAGACAGGAAGAGTAAAGCAGAAAGTATACAGAAGAGTAATGAGATGAAAGCAACCTGCCATCCATAATGGCAGGCCCGGCAGGCAGTGGCGGTAGCAAGCAGACCCTAAGGGGTCCTGTTGAGAGGAGCCATGGGGTTATGGTAGCACTATATGCTCCCAAGCAACACAGCTGTACTGTTGATCTGTGGCAACAAACACATGCAAATATACCACCCCTGTCCTTCATCTCCCACACTTGGCTTTGGGCGTGACAGGACCTGTCCTCACGCTATCCGGGTGCCTCACACAATTCTATCCTAAGGATCCTGCACCCAATTGTCTGTCCCAGGGCAGCCACCACAGGTGCACATGAGTTAGAGCTGCCCTAGTGAGCAACTGACCTCCACTATGTCATAATCCAAGAAGCAGCCACCTATGGACTCCATTTTGCAGAGCTAGATCCCAGGGGAAGAGAGAGATGGAAAGAGCCAGGTGATTTGGGGTAGAAGCTCCATAAATTAATCAAACAGCCCAAAGAACTATTGGTAACATTTTGTTTACGGACTGGTGACATGCACTATTTGGCGAGAATCTCCATTCTGGCAGCTTCTACCCAATGTCCTTTCAAATCTGGTGAAGAAGTGAGTGAAAGAAAACACAAGGAGGGTGGCCAGCTAGATGGCTGCAGAAGCCTCTGGTTTATTTCACTAGGGCATGTTCCCACTAAGGACATCAGCATTGGCTTGTCACACTCAAAAATAATGCCCTTATATTGAACTTCATGTTTTCAAAGCACTCTCATATAGGTCATCTCATTAATTCCCAGATTCATCAGATATTAATGCACACATGATTAGTTAACTGAAACACAGGGAAGTCAACTTATTTGAGCAAGGACACGCAATGAATGGCACTGGCCAGCCCTGCAACCCACGCTTTTGTGACTGTCTTTACGCAGGGAAACAGGCTGTGAAATCAGTACCTGGACTCCTCAGTTATCTCTTCGAAGGCAGCTCCCCCATTCCAAAGCCCTGACAGGAAAGGGCACCTACCACAAAAGGGCTTGAGCTCTGGAAAGCCCACCCTAAGGGGAACATGGGCTTCAGCCTGAGGACTGACAGATGTGGAAACAGGACCCAGAGCCAATGATGCTGCTGGTCTGGTTTCCCGAGTTGGGGAGCAACCTGCCAGGAAGCCAAGCGGGCAGCCTGCGCCAGGCCAAACAGGCAATTAGCACCCACAGAAACCCTGCTGCCCAGCGACTGCTCAAGGCCATGAAACCTGGGCCTGCTGGTTCCTGGGCAGAGGGCAGGTGAGTGGGGAGCCGGAGGAGAATCCCACACAAGAGCCCTGCACTTGGATCCACTCCGCCCTCAAGGGCAAGTGAGCTTATCAGTTCAGGCAAGGGCCAGGTGGCCCTCAGCACCCTGTCCTTGTTTCAAAATTGATTTGCTCTTGCCTCTCTTGGTGGTTAGAGCCCTGTTCTCCTCTTTACCCACCTCCAGTCTAGACTGTTTCTGGATGCTCTCTTTCTGATATTTGCCAACTGCTAATTTTTCATGGTTCCCACTTCCACCAAACAATTCATCACTTTCCCATCTTCCCTCTGTGGCTTTGGATGGGAACATCCTGGGGTCTACCTAGTGCTGCTCTCCCCACACTGTTTGTTCTTGTAATCTTGGACTCACATGAGAAAAGCTGAAAAAGACACCAGTCTTGGTTGGCCCAGTGGGAATGCTGGTATGTTCCTGGCACCATATGGACACTCAGACCTGGGACAATCCAGCCATGGGAGAGGAACCGGACACAAATCAGGTACAGTGGCCTAGCCAGGGGTGAAGTCTTCCTTGTTCCAAGGAACAGTTTGGATTGGATGGGAAGGCAAGCTCTGAAGCCAAGCTCTGGGATTTCCCCAAAGACTCTTAGATTAGGAAGCTTCAATTGTCAACCCAGGAGAAGGTCCTCTCAGAAGGACAGAACTACAAGTCTAGGCAGGAAAAAAAC
The DNA here is from genome assembly GCA_004027875.1 of Aplodontia rufa. Taxonomy (NCBI): domain Eukaryota; kingdom Metazoa; phylum Chordata; class Mammalia; order Rodentia; family Aplodontiidae; genus Aplodontia; species Aplodontia rufa. Next base: position 8,487 of record PVKS010037734.1, read on the forward strand.
ACAACCACCTTAGGAAAACAGTTTCTGAGGGGGTCAGAGAATACAGCTGGAGCTGAGAGGAGATGGGGAGAAGAAGCCCCTCACCAATGCACTGCTGCCAGTGACTGCGAGAGCCGGTGTGTTCCATGGCTGTGGTAAGAAAGGAGTCGTGGAAAGTGCAGGGGTCCCCTTCAAAGGAGAATCTTGCTCTTCAACTTCCGTTGCCCTTGGGGAAGCCTGGGAGAAGACTCACCTAAAGAAGCCTTTGCAGCCTTCACAGGTCATGGCGTTGAAGTGGAAGCCTGTGGCTCGGTCTCCACACACCCCGCAGATCCGGGGCACATTTCGGTCAAAGTCTCCAGGGTCAGGCAGGGAAGTGCTGGCTGCCATCGCCTCCATCCCTGCAAGAACAGCAGGCAGGCCACAGCCAGGGCCGGAGTCAGCACCAGGGCCAGCTGGCATCCTTTGCATCACCACTCTGCCAGAGAGCTCTGCAAAGCCTGGCAGCTCCCTGGGGCTTGAGGCAGAACATGAGTTCTTTGGAGTCCTCACTGTGTGGTTGTCCCTCTGTCTCTTGCTCAGCTCAGAATAAGGCTGGGATTCAAACTGCCTGGGTTCAAATACTGCATCTTCAGAGCTCCTTTGGATGAGGCACACAGCTTCACTGAGGCCCCACTAAAGGCATTTTACTTCACAGGGTACACAGAAGGGTGACCCCAGTGAACACATGCATGCCACTGGCACCAACTCTACCTCAATAGCCGATGTCCCCATCTTTCCCACTATAACCTCCAAGAGCCCTCTACTACCTAAATCTGAGCTCTTGTCATTCCAGGTCTTGCTCCTTGCAGAATGAGGACTAACTGGCCTCATGTCCTTGGTGTCCTGGTGTGAAGATAAGGAAACACCGCCACTCCATTTTTCTGCAATAATATTTAACATTATGTTCAGTGTCTTCCTGAGTAATGTGAGTCATACACAATTAATTAATTTTGTTTTCAGAGGTGGTTTTTACAAATGGACATTATCATCTAGAGATGGATTTCACACTTGAGAAAAAGGGGAGAGAGAACGAAATGTCACAGCGCTGGGAAGCCCTTCTCCAGAAGTGGCTGACCACTCTTCCATTAGGCAGATTGTGCCCTTGGCTTCTCCTGCTGCTTCCCTGATTCAACTGCTATCAGGCTCAGAGCCAATTCTAGGACACTCAGACCTCCCCAAAACACTTTTAGACCCTGCTGCCTCCCAGTTTCCCCATTTTATCTGAATCCTTACAAGGGTCATTACAGGTTTAAGTGACGCCTCTGCCGCAATGCAAGCGGGTCACTCAGATTAGAAGAAAAGTAAGAGAGAAAACCAGAAGGAGGGATGAGTACCTGTCCCTGTCCCTACCCCTACCCCAGGGCACCATTTTCTCCCCACCTCTCTCACTCGGAGCAAAGAGGTACTCTCGGGCCCTCCAGGTAGGATGGTGAGCACTTTTCAACGACTAGACAGGCCCAAGTTTCTGAGCCAGGGTTTGGAATAGCAAAGCTTGTTAGAGTCTGTCTTCACCGCATCCTCACACCACCCCTCCAAGGTAGCTGCTACTGCTCCCGCCCCTTTACAAGTGAGGCCCAGAGAAGCCCAGACCTTGAGGCATCTCCAGCAGCTACTATTGCCAAATGCACAAAACAAATGCTTAAAAAAAAATTGCAAGAGGCTTTGTGCCAAGAGAAGGAAATGGGGCAGATAAGCAGGGCTATGTCATTGTCAGTCCCAAAGGGACAGAGGGAATCCTGATCGGACAGACAAGGATTTCTTAACCTTTTTCTTTTGGCTTTTCTTTTCCTGGGAACTTTAATGTAATAATGGTGACACAATTATCCATCCATTTCATAGATGGATTTATACCCCCCCCCACTTTCTCTCATTAGAAAAAAGAATGAAGGAGTGATGAACAGACACTCTGAAAGGATAGTGAGGTATGCAAAGGCTTTATATAGTAGCTATATTCTATTTCTTTGAGAGGTAAATATAGGATATCTAATTTTTACTACTAAAACACAATGTCTATGCTTTCTTTTCTTTTCTTTTTTTTTTCTTTTTTTTTTTTTTTTTTTTTTTTTTTTTTTTTTGTACTGGGGATTGAAGCCAGAGGCACTTTATCACTGAGCTAAAGCCCTAGCCCTGGGGTTGGGGATTTAGCTCGGCGGCAGAGCGCTTGCCTAGCATGCACAAGGCCTCGAGTTCAGTCCTCAGTCCTGAAAATAAATAAATAAATAAATAAATCCCTAGCTCTTTTCATTTTTTTGTTTTGAGATAGGATCTTGCTAAGTTGCTGAAGCTGACTTTGAACTTGTGATCCTCTTGCTTCACTTCCTGTGTCATTGGGATTATAGGAGTGCATCACAGCATCTAACAATGTCTATGTTTTATATGGCAAATACACAAAACAAATACTTTTTTTTTAAAGAGAGAGGGAAAGAGAGAGAGAGAAAGAGAGAGAATTAATTCTATTTACTTTTTCATGTGGTTTTCATTGCTCTGACACTTGATTGTGTACATGGTGCTTTGCATGCCAGGCAAGCTCTATAACCACTAAGCCACTGTTCCATCCCCCCAAACAAATACTTTTAAATAATTTTAAAACAATTAAAAAAGTTTTAAAAAGAGACTTTGGGTCTGTCGACAACATCCCTATAGACTATTCTATAGGGATGACTCCTACAGGTTTTCAGACATAGCAAGCATCTGAGATGTAGGCAGGGATCCTAGAGCCCAACACCTTAGTGGGACAATAAGAGAAACTGTCTAGGATGTTTGTGGCTTAACCCTGGACTGACTGACATGAAGTAGCTCCAAATCAGGTGTTGCTACAGAATCTGGGTCATTCAGACTCCCCAACATCTGGCAGATTTGGTGGGAAAAACAAAACAAAACAAAAAAAAACAAAACAAAGTGATGAATAGGTGGAGAGGAAGTTAAGTCAAATCAGCTCAGTAAGGGTCAGCAGCAGCAGGCCTCTCTGGAGCCACTGTGATGTAAGCAAGTTGGAACAACACAATGGCACTGTGTGGCAAAGTGTGGTGCTACAGGGGCTGAGGCACTGTCTTGGAATCAGGAGGTCTCTTGGCCTGGGGGCCAGGGCTCAGGCACTGGACTAAGCTGCACAGAAAGATGGGATCCAGCTTCCAGAGGCCCACAGTGAATAGGGCCTTTGCAGGAGAACTGAGAAGACCTAGCCCTGGGTGGGGTTACTCACTGCCACAGGAAGCCAGAGCCCAAAGCCTGAGTTCAAGTGTGAAGAGGCCCAGAGCTCTGTGGCTTGAGAGCTGAAAGTACCAGAAGAGATAGTCAGAGACTGGGGTTGGGGGGGCAGGAGAAGGAGGAGATGGAGCTGGCTAGGAAATGTCAAGCACACAAGCCCTGGCATGCCCCTCCTTGACAGGCCCCTCTCTCAGCACCCACTACACCCCACATGCCTGAGGGTCTCAGCTACACATTCTGTTAACTCCCATTTGCAAAGCCCAACAGTGCTCCCTTCCCTTGTCCACTCCTTCCTAAGACCCATCTCTGAGCCTTGAAAATGGAAAGCAAGGCAGCAGCTGATGAGGACATACTGACCTGAGAGAGCAGGGGGCACAGAGTCTCACAGATGAGTCCAACTAGGGATCCTAAAATGAAGAAGAGGAGACATTTCAAGTCATGTGCTGATCTCCCAGCAGTCGTCTAAATTGCCCGAAGTACAAGATTCTTTCTAGGGATGATAGGCCCCAGACCAGGGACAGAAAACATGACAGAGTGACATGGGAGCAGGCATGCCATTTGTTGCTGGCAGGGATGGTGGGGTGGGAGGTGGGTAGCAGCCAGAATGGAGGCAGGGAACAGCATGAAGGAATGGGAAGGGTTGAGGGTGGTAACCAGAACTGGCCAATGTGGACTGGGAATGTAGCTCCATGGTAGAGCACTTGCCTAGCATGTGTGAGGTCCTGGGTTTAATCCCCAATATGTAAATAAATAAATAAAAGAACTGGACAGATGCAAACAGCCTCCCTGCTTAGGCCCTCCTCACCTCCCAGCTGAGGGAGGAAGAGCATAAGGGAGACCTACCACTTCCATTGCCTGTATCCCCAGATTTTGGGGATGCTGCAGGAAGCAGAGCCATAGGCCTGCCTGGCACACTGCTGGGAGTGAGAAGTAGGCTGCTGCCCCAGGCAGGATGGCAGAGGAGGCTCCAGGAGTTGGGAACCATGAGAGCTGGGACGGCTGCCCATGGCCCTGCCTCTTGGGATGGCTTCAAAGGCAGGTGTCTGGGATCTCCTGTCTGTGGAGCCTGGGTGTAGGCGGAGCAGGTGCTGCAGGGGTTAAAAACGGCAAAGCATTGCTTTCTAACAGGATGTTTCCTGCCGCTTTAGCTCTTTCCCAGACATGCTCACCACCCTGGCCTTGGTGATTCCTATGCCCAGACCCTGGGTCTTAGTGGTATCACAGGGTCCCAAGGTGGGGCTGGCGGAATTTCACCCTCCCTACTTCTGCCCATGAGACAGACACACAGACAGATAGGCACACACACTTCCTCCCTTCCTTGATACCAACAGAGGGTGACTGGGGAAACACACAGATATGTAGTAACCTGACCCTGAACCCTGGCCTTTCAGCCAAACCCTGGGTGGGAAGGGTCTAGTCACGCAGCTTTTGTTTCTCTTCAAAAACCTCTCTCTCTCCTAGAGGCCTGACTAGGCAGGGAAAGGGCAAACCCCAAGGGGATTCCAAGACCTGGGGACAATCCTAGAACTGCTGCCCACTAAGCCCATTTGTCACCTGTCAGGTACTGTCAGCCCCCAGGGAACATCCAAGGAAAATGCCGGTGGATGATGAGCCCAGGGCCTGGGCTGCTACTTCCCAGGGCCATGTGTGGTTGCTAGGGACACACATGCTATTTACCCCTAGCCAGGCTCTCCTTTGCTCCCTCTGTTCACATACCCATGTCCCCCCAGATGACTATGCTCTGTGCTCTATGGATTCTACCCAATGGTCTAATGGGTAGAATGGGCTGAAGTGAGAACAAATGGGTACAGAATGGACCTTCCTGTCCCAGTCTAAGGTTTTCAGAGGTCAGAGGTGACATCTAAGTAGATTACTACTCTTTTTTTTTTTTTAAAGAGAGAGAGATAGAGTGAGACAGAGAGAGAGAGAGAGAATCAATTTTGTTTATTTTTCCATCTGGCCTTTGTTTCTCTAACACTTAGCTGTGTATGTTGGTGCTGGGATTTGAACCTGCATCCTCAAGCATGCCATGCAAGCATTGTAACCACTGAGCCACTGCTCTGGCCCTGAGACTATTACTCTTTTTTTTTTTTTAAAGAGGGAGAGAGAAAGAGAGGGAGAGAGATAATCAAGTTTATTTAGTTTTCATGTGGCTTTTGTTGCTCTGACACTTCGTTGTATACATGGTGCTAGGGTTTGAACCTGCATCCTCATGCATGCCAGGCAAGTGCCTTAACCGCTGAGCCACCGCTCCAGCCCCAAGACTACTACTCTTGAACTTTAAAATAAGGTTGCAAAGTATCTGCAGTGCACTAGCACCAGGCCTGCTAAGTGTCACACACTGTATTACAACTGACCTTCACAACAATTCTATGAAGTACAGAGCAGTCCCATTTTAAAGATGGCAAAACCAAAGTTTTGGGGTACTTTGAGTGACTTGCCCAGGGTCCCATGGCCAGGCAAGTGGTAGTACCAGGCAAGGCCAAACGAGGGCAGGCTTCTGGTAACACCCAAGTGCTTCCTTGGCCTCCTGCTAACTTCTCCCATTTCCAGTGATAATCATCAAAGCAGACACCTATTGCTCTGTACTGGGTCCTGCTCCATGTTCTTCACCTATACTTATTTGACCCTCCCCAGAATCTCATCAGGAAGGTACCGTTATTATCTTAGGGATGGGAAAACTGAGGCATGGGAAGTTGATCATCTTTGCAGCCAGAATTTTAAACCAGGCAGCTTAGCTCTCTCTGAGTCTCTATTCCACTACATTTCCTAAGAGAAATATTTTAACCAACCTTAAGCCCTGAACACCTTTCACCACTGCTAAATCAGGGAACAATGCAGAGAACAATCCCAGGTGATGAGGGAAGAATGTGGTGGACCTTTCTTCCTTCCAAGGGTCCCCAGCCCGGAGAATGGCAGACCTCAGTCAGGTCTGCATTCCACCAGTTAGCCCCTCATCTGGGGAACCCTTCCCAACATTTGGTCCCTTCCTTCCCACTCAACTTATCAATATTGGATGACCCTTTTAGGAGAGATTACCCTAAACTGAGCCTCTGAAGCCAAGTGCAAGTTGATAAGAAAGTGGGGCAAAGATGCAAGATGAAAAAGAGGTTAGGAGGTAAAAACCACCTCACGTTTCCCTCACCATGTCACACACTCTCCCACACCCACCAGCAATCGTGTTCTGAGTTCTGAGAACATCCCACTGCTTTTGCCACTCCTGACCCTACTTTAGAAATACTGAAACCCCCAGCACTGAGCCTCAGAGAAGCAGGAGGAAGGAGCCCAACTCTGCAGAAAGTCCCTTGTTTCCATTCCTCTGGGGCCTGCATCTCATGTCCAAACCTCTGCGTGACCCCGATCCTGACCCCAGTCTCTATCTTGCAAGAAATGAGGAGAATATGTAGTTCCTTCCAGTCACGGAAACCACAACCACTGCCTCTCCTACATGTCTGCCTGCCAACTCACACAACAGGCAGCCCATCTTCTGGCAGCTTCTGTTAAGTGGGCATCCTTGGGAAGGGCCTTTTTTGGTAGTGACTTTGGGGTGTCCTGGGCAGAGCCTTGGGAAGACAAGGATTTACGTCCTCATCTCCCTCTTACCCTGGGTTCATTTTAGCTTTCCCACATTGACTGGACCCACCTCAGAGTTCTGAGTGGAAGAGCTGTGACTCTGAGAGGGACCCAGGGGTGGACTGGAGGCTTGCCACTGAAGTCTTTTCCAGCTTTGAAAGTGTGCAACTTTAAGACCAAAATTCCCATCATATTGTGGCCTTCGGTGAAATTCACTCAGTGAGTTTTCTCTCTTACTCAACGCACCTGCCTGAGCAAGTGAAACCTGGTCATCCTTAGATGGCCCCAGTGAACCCCAGTGGATAATGGGTACCCAGGAGAGGGGTCCTCAGCCAGGATGGCACTGGAGTGATTAAAACTGGACTTTCTAATTGTTGACATTGGCTCAAAGTTCCCATTCCTTCTAGAAAGAAATGGAAAGCTAAGCAACTTCCCTATAGAGAATGAGGTTAAAAAAAAAAACCCAACAAACTTTCTTCTTAAAATTGGCACAGAGTGAACCACATATTGGCCTGTCTCTGGAGCAGACAGGTCCCTGCGTCCACCAGCCACAGTTGCACATGTACTTGGGGACACACACTCTTTTCTTGCTGTTTTTCATTTCATCACCCTTTTGACTCAGTCAATGATGTGCTGAGCACTGTATGACCTACCTAGCTTTTCATCTGTCATCTCTTTATTCTAGCAGATGACTTAGGCACAGAGATATCATGACTAGCTAAGGTGACACTCTTTCGTCCTTCTCCACCCTCCCTCCAACATATACCCACTTTCTTCATCCAGAACAACCTCAGCATTACCTCCCAGAAACAGCTGGGGGAGGCAGCTGTGCGTGGGCAGAGGGAAAAATGAGGGAAGGAGGGGAGAGGGTATACTGTATGCGTAGTAGATCTTATCCAAGTCACTTCTTTGTCCTGCTGTCTCCCCAGCTCCTCCATATATACATATTTTAAACATGGGTGAGAGTGGTTGAAAATTTTCTACAGGCTACAGTGTCCACGGAAACCCCAATAAATATTAGTCATCTTAGAATTGCAAGATTAGATGATAACTTAGCACTACTTCATCCAACCATCTTAAATCCCTTCTAGAATATTTAAGCAAAGGGTTTCCTAGCCTGTACTTGAATATTTTTCCTAATGGAGAACTTGCTCCCATAGCAATCCACCTTCCTTGGATGACTGAATGCTCATAAAGTTCATCAGTATGCACAGTTGAAATAGTCCCTGCAGCTTTCAGTTGCTGGTCCTAGACCTGCTCTTGCAGCCACATATGATGAAACTACTTGCCCTTTGATCAAGGTGTCTGAAGGAGCCTTTGGAGGGGCCACCAAATGGTCTCACCGTGTAAATTAATAAAAGAAGCCCATGGGGCTGGAGCGGTGGCTCAGCAGTTACAACGCTTACCTGGCAGGCACTAGTATGCGAGTTCAAACCCCAGCACCACGTACACAACCAAGCGTCCCAGGAATAAAAATCATATGAAAAACTAAATAAAGATTGCTTCTCTCTCTCTCTCCTCTCTCTCTCTCTCTCTCTGTCCCTTCTTTCTTAAAAAAAAAAAAAAGAAGAAGAAGAAGCCCAGTCCTCAAGACATTTTTCTTCCATCAGCCATAAAATTGTCATTAAAAAATACAAAAATCTACTATGCCTAAGTAGTAGCAAGGGAGGAGAGGAAGGAAGACAGCCTAGGCCACAGTTAATTTTGATTGAGACTCCATAATTCCTAGGTACAGTCATGATTCCCACAAGAGCAGGAAGGCAGGCAGGAAGTGCAGACCACATCTGCCGCACTGGCCTTTACCTGGGAGAACAGCTCCGGCAGGGGGAAAGCGATACCCTGGCTAGCGAAGGTGATGGAAGCATGTATGTGGCTGCCTGTGCTCCCGCCAAAGCTGCCTATCTCCTCTGTCGACAGCACAGTGGTTTCCGGGGAGGCTTCCTACCAGCACCACAGCCAGAAGCACATTTATAAGACTTACCAAACATACTTAACCACCAGCTGAACAGTGGGAAATTAAGTGGCAGACACTGTAGTAGCAGGAAGGAGTTTACTCCTGAAAGTGGTTCTTTTTTTGTTTGTTTGTTTTTGGTACTGGAGGTTGAACCCAGGGGCATATAACCACTGAGCCACATCCCAACCCTTTTTAATTTTAATTTTGAGACAGGTTCTTGCTAAGTTGCTTAGGGCCACGCTAAATTGTTGAAGATGGCTTTGAACTTCCGATCCTCCTGCCTCATCCTCCATAGCCACTGGGATTACAAGTGTGCACCGCTGCACCTGGCCTGAAGGTGGTTCTCTCTCTCTCTCTCTCTCTTTTCTAAAGACAGAGAGAATCAATTACATTTAGTTTTTCATGTGACTTTCATTGCTCTGACACTTCATTGCGTACATGGTGCTGGGGTTCAAACCCACGTCCTCACACATGCCAGGCAAGCACCATAATTGCTGAGCCACCACTCCAGCCCCTGAGGTGGTTCTTAACCAACCCTTTTGGGAATCTTCATCACCTTTGATGACCTGTTAAAGTCATGGACTGACAACCATACTGTGTCAGGGGATAGAGGCACTCCATAGAAACCAGCTACCAATTCCCATTCGTCAAGACTCTTTCTAGGCTGACTGTCCTATCACTCTTGGGTGTAAGAGCGGCATCTTGGAGCTGAGCAGAACTCAGAGGTGGGAGTGGGGCAGACACATGACTTCCTTAAGTAGTTTCCACTTCTTATCAGCAACAATTATTCCTGCAAGCTGCTTTTTTCCAATGGAAACTCTGTCCTCAGCAAGATTTCTGGGCTGATTATTGCTCTCCAGGTAACAGACAGGCTCTGCCCTGTCACTGCTGGTAAGTGTGGGCAGCCATAGTGGCCAGTGAAGTGTAGGGAACCAACCCCATCATAAGCTGTAAAACTCATCTCTCTGGTTTTACAACTGAGAAAACTGAAGCTATCAGAGGGAAAGTGACTTGTTCACAGCCACATAATGAGGGAATGTGCTTCCCTATCTTGTACCCTGATCAAGTTTGGAGAACTCTAATTGCCAGCATGAGCTGCTTCCAGGAGAATGTTGCATGGGGCAAGGTACGCATTTAAGTCTTGGGTGGAGGAGAGCTATGGCAAAGCCTGATGGGAGGCCCTGATGCAGA